>JACBFG010000014.1:1047360-1090367 GCA_013435955.1 Diaporthe sp. HANT25 | reverse complement strand
GGGGGGGGGGGGGGGGGGGGGAGGAAGGTACAGTATGTCAATTGCGGGTAAGTATGCGAATCATTGACTGGTGTGGAGCTGTGGTTTCCCTTCCCCAGGGTCCAGAAACAACAATAGCTGCTGGATGACCTCATCGACTGGGTTTTAGCTCTGGCTCGGCCCGTCGAGAATGGGAAAGAAGCAACAGCTCGATTGCCGCCAACCATGGAAATTGCCATGTTTCCCACTGGCCAGCGGGGCTCAAGCTGGGCTCTTGAACTGTGGCTGGCCGCCCTTGCCAGTCGCCACCATTATCTGTCATTGGGCTAAGATAGCCCCGACACCGTCTCAAAGTCCCGGGGTCTAGAAGCCCATCGGCCTGCGACCTCACAATGCAGATTGGCCTCGGGAGATCCGTGACCTACTCCCCTCCAAAATCCCAAGCCTCCAACTCTGTTGACGTTGCGTCACCTTGATGTTGCTGTCCAACGTGAAAAGGAGGTCAGGCACGCGTGGAAGGAAGGGCAGACACGCTTCAATGGAAGTGTGGTGGCATCGTATTGGTTCTCCAACGACACCACGCCTCAGACACTCACACCCACACACGATTCCCATCAGAGAAAGCATATCCCAATGTCCAAGAGGGTGCGATTCAGCGTCAATGCTTGGAGCGAGGACCCAACGCCGGCCACCATGGCGCAGGCCGACGCATGCCTCAACTACTTCACCTGCACCCTGGGCGAGGCGGCAAAGTGGAACGCAGACCACCCACACCCCTTCCACACCGTCAACCATCTTATAGATGAGCAGGCACAGGACCAGAGGCAAAGGCCCGCCGTCAACTTCCCAGGTGGATGCTTTGCCGAAGATGGCAGGGAGATCAAGTCGGGTGGGTGGCACTTTACACTCCCAGCGACCTCGAACCAACTTTAAGGTCTTTGGCCGTGACGCGGAAGCTTCCCCTACTTACGATCTCTCACATCAGATTTCACTTATCGCGAACTCAGGACATATTCTCTGGGCACTGCGTCACGTCTGCGCCGGAGGCTTCAGGTATCAGATCGAAACGCCTCCGGCACGGCTGGCCTGATCTGCTCGAGCACTCCTGAGTTCGTCCTGACCTGGCTGGGTCTCATGCGCTTGGGAATATCCGTCATGATCATGGCGTACGTGACACACTCCCATCCCTCGTGGTAGCACGAACCCTGACCGGTGGAATTGCAGGCCCCAGCTGGAGCGTACCGCTATCAAGCACTTGTGTTCCACGTGTAATGTCTCGGTGGTCTTCGCCGACGCTAGGAACTACGACAGGGTCAAGAACCTGAAGGACGGCAGTCTGGCCATCAATATCACCAACGTGCTCTACAATCTCAAGCCGGAGCAGAACCCAGCCGAGATTCACTCGTCTGTCAAGCCCCATGACATAGCTTACCTCTTCCACACGTCCGGTACCTCTTCTGGTCTTCCCAAACCAATACCACAATCCCACTACGCCGCAGTCGGGGTCCTCCCTCGTCTTCCTGGCGGCGGTAGTGCCGCGACATTTTCCACGACACCTTTGTATCACGGCGGTATTGCTGACTGCTTCCGGGCATGGGCAAGTGGTGCCACCATTCATCTGTTTCCTGGTACTCAGCCCATCACAGCAGCCAACGTTCAACGAGCTGTTGACCGCGCAAATAGCTACCTTGCGAATGCGTGCCCGGTCAAATATTTCACCAGTGTTCCCTACGTCCTTCAGATGCTCGGAGGCGACGCAGCCCACCCTGAAGACGACTCAGGGCTCCAGCTTCTGCGAGACATGGACCTGGTGGGTGTTGGTGGTGCCGCTCTGCCAGCAACTGTTGGCGAGTACCTCGCCTCCAGAGATGTGAAACTGGTTTCGCGCTTCGGCAGCGCAGAGTGTGGCTTTTTGCTCTCCTCACACCGGGATTACAGCACAGACCGTGAGTGGTCCTACCTCCGGGCTGATTCGTCTCTGCAGCCGGACTACTACGATTTTGAACCTCAAGCCGTGCAGGAAGGCGAACCAGAGTTGTTTGAGTTTGTTGTCAAGCCTAAGTGGCCGCACCGCGGCAAGACCAATCGCCCCGATGGCTCCTTTGCGACATCGGATTTGTTCGAGCGGCATCCTACAATCACAGACGCCTGGCGCTATCATAGCCGGGCAGACGCGCAGGTGACGCTCTTGAATGGGAAGAAATTCGACCCAGCCCCAGTCGAAGGCGAGATACTTGCTTCGGAAGTCGGAAAGAGACTCTTAAGCGACGTCATGATATTTGGAACTGGCCGCGAAATGCCTGGGATATTACTGTTTCCCAAATCGGGGAGCACCTCTACTGGTGGCGACCAAATCGTCGAAGATGTATGGCCCACTATTGAGAAGATGAACGACGAGACACAGAGCCATGCACGACTAGCCAGAAAGTGCATAGTCGTCGTCAATAAGGAATCCGACGAGACGCGGGATCTCCCAAAAAGCAGCAAAGGCACTATTCTCAGAGGACAGGCCGAGAGGATGTTTGCAGACGAAATCGAGCGGGCCGCGGATTACAACCCAGAGCTGAGTGGCAAGAGGATAAGGATACCCGACAGCGAAGTTACGGTTGCGTTGGGCCGCCTCTTCGATGACGTTGTGGGTAGGCATATCGACCCCCAGGCAGACCTCTTCGCGCAGGGGGTGGACTCGCTCGCCTGTTCACAGCTCAGACAGACCATCTCCAAAGCATTCTTTCTTGACTCCGATATAACATTGCCGCTCAACGTCATTTATGATCAAGGCTCGATAGAACGCTTGTCGAAGTATATTCTGCGGTGTCGAGTGTCCGGGACAGCGGTCCCAGATGGTCTGAATGAAGAGGATCCAGATGAGCAGCTCATGTTGGATCTAGTGGAGCAGTATCGACGGCAGATACACGCCCCCACGGGCTCTTTCGACCACCATAAGGACCGTGTGGTCATTTTGACCGGGGCGACAGGGGCTTTAGGAGCCCATATCTTAGAGCTCCTGCTTCAGGACTCGAAAGTAGCCCGGGTCTACTGCCTCGTACGAGCAGAAAGTCCAGAGCAAGCAAGCGAGAGAGTACTGGGATCACTGAGGTCGCGCGACTTAGAGACGACCTCTAGCGAGATCGGCAAGGAGTCTAAGCTGGTCTCCCTGCCTTGCAGACTCCAAGACCACAAACTTGGCCTCGCAGGCTCTGAGTGGGAAAAGTTAGCCGACGAGGCAACGCTCATGATACACTCGGCTTGGTCCGTAAACTTCAGCCTCAAGCTCAGATCCTTCCAGGACCAGCTCAGCGGTCTGGCTAACCTCCTGGAGCTGCGCAACGCCACGCGCAGCTCCGCGGCCCGGTTTGTCTTCATCTCTTCGACCGCATCCGTGATCGCCGCGGCAAAAGGCGAACGCCCCATCAGCGAGACTCTCAGCTCCGATCCAGATGACGCGTCTCCCCTGGGTTACTCGCGGTCGAAGTGGGTGGCGGAGAACATGCTCGCCTCCGCCAGGGTGAGTGGTAGTTTCGCGAGCCCAACATCCTCTAGCACTTCAGGGCTTCGTTCGCCTGGGATAGTAGAGGAAAGGACGCCAATAATCATAATCCGTGTCGGCCAGCTCTGCGGCAACTCCAGGACAGGCGCGTGGAACGCCTCCGAGGCATACCCCATCATGCTGTCGTCCGCGCGCGTGTCAGGCTGCCTGCCCGACCTACCCGGCGAGGTGCTCAGCTGGCTGCCCGTCGACACCGCCGCCCGCTCCGTGCTGGAGATCGCGACCTCGCCGCCAGACCCTGCGGGCCCTCCTCGCGCACCCGGCCAGCGCTTCTCACAGACCCGCTCGCAGCACCTCCACAAGACACCCGTATACCACGTGGTCAACCCGCACCAGGAGCCTGAGTGGGGCCACATGCTGGGTTGGATCTGCGGCGACGGAAGCAGTGATGGGGACAAGAACGGCAGCGTGGAGCTGAGCGTCGTCCCTGCCCCGGAGTGGATCAACCGGCTGGAACAGGCGCTGGAGACGCGCGACCACCCCGCGCGGGTGCTGCTGCACCTCTGGAAGGCGGCGTATGGTGGCAGACGCGGAAGTATTGGGGTAGGAGAGGGGGCAGCGGCGCGGTTTGATACGCGGAGGACAGTGAAAGTCTCGGAGACCATGAGGGAGGTTCGGCCTCTGGGCCGGGAGGATGTCCTTCGGATGTGGCGGTGGATAGAGGGGAATGTCTAGGATATATACGTATTGCATAAGTACAACAGATAAACGGAATATATTTAGAGCATGGTTTGGCTTGGTTTAGGCTTGATCCTTGAGTGCAACGGCTTACTCGTCGTTGAAGGGAAGTGATTGTAAAGTGAGGGGATACTTGCTGTGTAACTGCCTGAGCCTCCAGTTCCTTTGGCTGATTCTTATGTTAACGCCGGATATGGACGAAATGGCGTTTGGGGGACCTGGGCGTTCATATATTTTCGTGGCATGTAGGAGTAATGTCGAAAAGGATTTGGAGGTTGGAATGGTTCGCACGAGGGCATGCATTGTGCGATATGCTACATGACAATTGCTCTTGAATCGTTTACCGGATGGGTTGGGAGTCACATCTTCTGCAAGTGCATATACACGGCCCAAGAGGCTTTTCTTGCAAACGCTTGGGTCTTTTTTCAAACCTACCGGGCCTTTAATTCTTCAGCCTCGTCAAACTCTTGAGTCCACATCGTAAACTTTCACTGCCCTGGAAAGTCATCGCCTAGCATATATACTTGCCGTCGACCTCTCAGCCCACAAAACGGCCAACATTGGTACCAGCGAGTACTCGACTGGCTGATTTTCACACTACGTCGCCAAACATGAGGCACTCAGCGTTCCTAGAAATTGCCATCCTGGCCCTCGTGGGAATGGCCTCATCCATGTCCCTCATCTTCTTCAGCGCCGGCGACAATTGCTGGACCGGCGTTACGGACGTACGTTCCGATTCCAACCCAACACACAAGAACCCACGCTCTTGAAGCCAAGCCCATTCATTCATCACGCCCTGCTGATTCACACACACACACACACACACACACACAGCACATCGGCTGCTACGAAATCGGCGAGGACCAGTGCTGCCACGCGGCCGACCCGTTCTGTGTGACGGCCCTCCTGGGCGATAGCGACGGCATCACGCACACGACCTACTTCACCAACGGGAGCGACTGTCAGGTCCGCACCGATCTGAGCTTCTGTGATCGGTGCATCACGTCCGATACGTGCTGCTTGTACCTTCCGGTGGCGCAGGATAATAGCGATTGCTCGGCGTACTGGTGGGTAAAACCGATGCCTTGTTTCTAAACCATAATGTGGATCCTTCTGCTAATATTAAGATTGTCTGTCCAAAGGCACTATGGTGAGCCGAGTCCGGACCCGAATCAGCCGGATGCGCGAATTATGAAGGAAAAGCCGTGCGTTGACCCGGACTTTCTGGTCTACACTGATGTAAACACGCGCCGCAAGATATCTATACCGGATGGAGAGTTTCATGAAGTGATGGAGATGTATTCGAGGAGGGACTTCGGAGCTTTGAGTGGGTATGAGACGTTTGGAGGTGACGGGGTTTAAGGGGTGAAGGAAGCCACACAGATGCCTGACTTCTCTTAAGGGCACTAAAAGCAATTCGCTGCCATAGTCATTCTCACTCATGCCTCAGTGCTCAACCTCATTGCCGCACCCAGCACTCAGCCTGGACGTCAATGACGTGATGTCCAATGGAATCCATGTATAGCCACCGTTGCCGAAGTACAGGCACGGAGACGCGACAGAAACTTGCCAATGAGTCAACTAGAAGATCAGGCAAGGGGTCGGAAGACAGAATGAAGCGGCCGATCTGAACTATCAAGTCAACAGTCGGTCCAGTGTCTGCATATGTACGCTGACATTCACCTGGACGCATGGTGACTGCGTCAGTGGATTTATCTCCTAGCGTATGCATCAAGGTTCTAGCTGGAAGTTAGTTGCTGCGCAAGTCATACGTTGAACCCCCACAGGCACGAGCTGGTTCCTGTAGAGCCCACGAATCAGCACGTGGGAGTCGGCGTCAGCTTTGGGCAAGATAGGGCGCGACTTGTTTGACAAGGCATGATCCGGGAACCTGGTAAGCCAAAAGGACGAACTGGAGGAAAGCAGTGAAGGGCCACGCCTCGACTCGCGCTAGCAGCAATTCACTACGTCAAGTGGAGGGACCCATGCTATTAATGCCTATTTCTGCTTGGCACATGCACCCGACGACGCTCTTGATAGGTCAATGCCTCCGCCATCTCCTCAACAGTTGCATCCCAGGCTACAGATCCATCTCATTTCCGGAAGACCGGTAAGAATAACACGACTGGGGACTGGGATGGGGTAGTATTTAAATACTACAGATCGCCAAGCACAAACAAGCTTTTCTGGGCTGTCCTCTCCACGGCGCCGTTTGTTCGAGTACCGCCCATACAACGTGACAAGACAACTTCATAAATACAAGATGAAGAACAATTGCCTCCTGTCCGTTGCGCTCCTGGCGGCTCTCAGTCAGGCAAGCCCGATCACCGATTCGCCCGAGGCCGGTTCCACGACCTCGGACAAGTATCCTCCTTCGGCCAGTACGTGCTCGTCATAGTTCATCCGATGGTCGTCCGATGTATCGGTCTAATATTACATGCCTTCGATCATAACTAACAATTTCTTTTACAGCCTCGGTGAACACATCGCTTTTCCCCGGAGAGCCCGTCGTCGGATATCCCGGCACGACGGTCACTGGCGTCGAGCCCGCTGCTGCGGAGACCGCGCCCTCTTACCCGTACAACGACGGGCCGGCTAACCAGTTTCCCCTCGTTGCTCCGGTGCCGCACGGCGAGTCGGACTCGTCGACGTTCGACATCAAGAAGTACTGGGGCAATCTGTCTCCGTGGTACTCGGTGTCATCTGCAGACTATGGTCTTCCAGATGCCAGTCCTCTCATTCCGGATGGTTGTGACATTGTTCAAGTCCACCTGCTCTACCGGCATGGCGCCCGGTATCCCACCAGCGGCGCTGCCCCCGCACAATTCGCGCAGAAGATCCACAACGCCACCAAGACTGGCTTCAGTGCCTCAGGAGACTTGAGCTTCCTGGCTGATTGGACTTACAAGCTGGGCGCTGAGCTGCTGACCCCATTCGGCCGGAGCCAGAATTTCCTCCTTGGTATCGAGTACCGCCAGCTCTACGGATCGCTGCTCAACAACTTCACCGAGCAGGGGACCATCCCCGTCTTCCGGACCCAGTCCCAGGACCGCATGGTCAAGACGGCCAACAACTTTGCCGCTGGATTCTTCGGTGTGCCCGAGTACCTGGACCAGGTCAACATCGAGATTGTTCCTGAGACATCCGGCTTTAACAACTCCGGAGCGCCCTATGAGACCTGCACAAACGCGGACGTTTCCAGCAGAGGATCGATCGGTAGCACCGTGGCGTCCAAGTTTGCGAGCACTGCTTTTAATGCGACCCTTGCTCGCCTAAATTCCCAGGTCACGGGCATCACATTCACACCCACCGACGTCATTTCGATGCTGCAGCTCTGCTCGTACGAGACCAACGCCCTGGGCTACTCGGCGTTCTGCGACCTCTTCTCCCAGGAGGACTACCTGAACTACGAGTACTACTACGACCTCTCCTTCTATTATAACAACGGGCCCGGCTCCCCGGTCTCCGCCGCCCAGGGCAAGGGCTACCTGCAGGAATTCGTCGCCCGCTTCACGGGCAGCTACCCGGCCCCCGAGTCCGCCCTCAACGAGAACTATGACAACAGCTCGACTTACTTCCCGCTCAACCAGAGCATCTACGCCGACGCCACCCACGAGGTCGTCGTCATGGACGCGCTGACTGCGTTCAACCTGACTGCCTTGTTCCAGGGAGAGCCCCTGTCGGCGACGGGGAACAGAGCGCAGAACAACTTCGTGGCCAGCAAGATTGTGCCTTTTGCTACGCACTTCACCGTGCAGGTGCTCGAGTGCCCTGCCTACCAGCCCACGAAGCAGATCCGCTTCATTGTGTTAGTACCCATTGAAATCTGCCCTCCTGTCTTGGACAACAGGCCATGCGGAATTTGCTAACACTGAATCACAGCAACGATGCCGTTGTCCCCATCGACGGCTCCCACCCCGGCTGCGAGTACGACGCGGACGGTCTTTGCTCCTTTGACAACGTCGTGTCCGTTCTGCAGAAGCGCATTGATGAGATTGACTACGACTACGACTGCTTTGCCAATTACACGGCAGAGGCGGGTCAGGATTACAATGGCCGTGCTCCCAGATAGGATACGCTATAGGATCCAGGATAGGATTTCGGAATGAATGAGACTTGTGTAATTTGACCCAAAGAATTACAATTAATGACTTGAATACATGCTATGTGAGTATGATTGTGTCTCTCGTGAAGTAGACATTTTGCTCTGGCTTCAGGAAAATACAGTCTTCGGTGCCAGTTCTAAGGACAGGGAAACGGTCATACTGTAGCACAATATCTCGTCCCCGCCGACTGTGTAAAGAGTATGGATGAATCCAATCACTTTCACTTCGAACAGTAATGTTTGTGGAAACCCCAAGCCATCTTCTGATGGTCTCTGCAACAGTACCACTCCGCCTTACACCCAGCGCATTTGCTGTCGTCTTTGACCGGCGCCCCACAATGTCCACACCACTTCTCTTTAGCTGCCGCATCCCACCTCTTCTTGGCCCTCGCTGCCACCTCCCTCAGCCAACTGTCCAAGGGAGTATTAGGGCGCACACGATATGAGACCTTGACCGACTCCGGGATGATCCCATGGCACACCGAGTCCATGCGCTGGTGAAATTCGGATGCCGTGTCCAAAGCAAAAGGTTCCTGGCCCTTCTTGCCCGGGCCTCGGCCAAAGTCTCCGAACTGCATGCTGCTAAGGTCCAAATAGGACTCCGTAACATCTGCTTCCTTCCCAATTAGATCATCCATGGGCGGGGTAAACCTCGCGACAGCATGCACCATACTATCTTCGTCTCCGCTCTTGTAGCCTGTTTCCTGCGACATCATGACGATGGTGGTTTCCACGCGAGGCTTGAATAAGTCCTGCTCAAAAACGCGAAAGCTGTCGATACTCGTGACGTACGAGGGAGCTTTAATTTTGGTCCCCTTCGATTGCTGCGGCCCATGCCGGATGCGCAGCTGAGTGGAGGGCGGAAAGAGCTGGAAGAAATACTGCAGCAGCACCACGCAGGTGAAGCACATGTCGTGACAGCGCGACCGATGGAAGTATGTCTCGAGCTGCTTGGGGGTGGCGAAGCGCAGTGGATTGTTGGGGGCGAGACCGCGCGCTGGGATGATGTTGAGCGGGGTATCGGGCTCCGTTATGCTATCTGCATCTTCTGGCGGGTCTTTGTCGAAAGCAATGAAGGTCTCGTTCTCCTTGACATTGACGGGCAGGGGTACTTGCGTTGAGCGCTGCCCGGGCAGGATCACCTCGTACAGCTTGGAGCCTCGGAACCGCGGGTCGGTGGAGGTCCGCTCGTAAGTCAGCAGCAGCGCGATGTGGACAAGGTCTAAGGTCTGGCTGTCGCCTGAATCTGCGGCCATGGCGTTTTCAGTCTATGAAGTGTCGGTTTCCAACTCAATAGTGGTCTGGCAAAAGCAAGGGCTGTTCGGTGGTTGAGATCGGAGTTAAGTAGTTGGAGACTGAACAACATGCAAACGAATCTGCCGTTTGTTTGTCCACATTCTCAAACATCTGTATCAGAGTAAATTTTAAAGTTGGGCTGCAGCAAGCCGTGTGCACACAGACCACCACAAACTTCCGTTCCTAGACGGCTTTCGTCCTCCACATATAGCTAATATGCTGTGATAAGCTGAATGGCTCGCTGCCTAATTTCTTTACCTCAGATAATCTCTTGAGAGTAATATAAGCAATACAGACGCCATAGGTCCACATCAATGCTTAAAGACTTCTGGTCTTTGTACTACTCTTTCACCTTGGCATATTCAAACGAAGAGATTTAGCGCACTTAGATGAATATGTCTGCTGTCAAACAAGACGGCTTGCCTGCAAGTGGACTGTACCTCACTCATGCACCATCAAAATACACTGAGACCGATCCAGCTCGTAGTAACCTGTTTGAAAATTATTCTCCAAGAGAAGTGCCACCCGTGGCTGTGTTGGTTCAAGCCTGTGGTCTCCCGGCCAGGCAGTTGTGTAGTCCGGCCACGTCATTCCGCACCGATCCATATTTTTTCGTCAGTCGCAGCTGGCCAGCAACCAACAGCACAGCAAAATATGAGCGGTCTGCAGCGTCCCGGCTGCCGTGGTTACAGGAGTAGGAATATTTCGAGCATGTTTACAGCGAATCACATCCATCAAGCTACACTTCAGAGGTTGGTCAAAACACCGTTCCAAGAAGCATAGAACAGGTGCGACTCTCAAAAAGAGAAAATCCTCGAAGATCCCTCTGTATGCAAATATATGCTACTGCACTGGTGAGGAGGTGAAAGGGCGATGAGACGCTCAGGGTTCGGGCGCCCGCTTAATTTCAGTCGCTGCAGCAGCTTGGATTTCCTAATGCAAACCACTTCGTCTTGTCAGACTCCGTTTCACAGATGCTTTTGCTCTCAACATCCGTCCGATATCTTGCCTCCTGCCACGAATTACCCTTCACTTTGGAACTACGACGCGCAATCATATTTTACAGAACTCGCTGCCTGATATCTTGATCTGAGATATTTACCATGCTGAGACCGTCGCCAGCGCACAAGACGTCATGGACATCGAACCAGGACCCGAAGACCTCCGCTCCGTGCAGCGCTGTGCCGCCTTGGCATGGTCAGAAGAAGAGATCGAGTCCGCTTGGAAACACACGCCCAAGTTGAAGCCAGACGGCTTCTCTGTGACTGGATTCCCGTATCCCGCTGATGCGCCATCGGCATACGTCAAGTTTGGGTTTCCCGTTGACTGGATGCTGGCAGAGGTCCAGAATCAGACGTTCGTCTACGATTCTTTGCAGAAGCTGTCGCCTGAAGCAAGGCAGGATATTCACGTCCCGGAGGTGTACCGGACCATGGAAATAGAGCGCCGGCTCTTCATCATCATGGAATACGTACCAGGAAGGACGCTCGCCAAGATCACAGAGGATGAGAAATACTGGGAGACATTTCGTGAGGAAGTCATCAACAAGATTTGCCAGGGAATGAAATTACTTATGTCGCTTCCTGTTCCGGAAGATGCGAAACCGGGGCCAGTTGGCGGTGGTGTCATCCGGCATCCCATATTCGCAGATTTTCAGGCTGCGATTGAATACGACTCTATTGAAATGCTCGAGAGGCAGTTGAACAAGGTATGTTATCAAAATGCCCCGTAAGATAGACATCTTGCGCTGACGTGCCCAGGTTGTTGCTTTACGTCCGAACAACCTGTCAACCATTACTCTGGAAAGACAGCTACACTTCTATTTCGGCGACCTGTGCCATGATAACTTCATTTTCACAGATTCAGGAAATCTTTACTTCGCAGACTTTAACGTGGCTGAATTTCTGCCACTTAGCTTCATGCCTTTCGTTTTGACTGAAAGATGGCCGGTTGGCTTTTGGATCAAGGAGAGACTATCTCTACCAGGAAATAACATAGAGGCCATGCAGAGAGCTTATTATTTCTTCCATATTGGTGTATGCGACCTTGGTAGGTCATTGCAGCGAGGACAGTACACAGTACGTCGGGTTACTGACCGGGTGTAAGGGCTTCCTATCGATGAAAGCTTGAGCGAAAGGAGAGAAAGGATGCTGGCAAGACGGCTTAGAAAGTCAAGAAGATCGGCAGCAAACGATGCAATGACTGGTATGGATGATTGCTCCGGCTCACCCAGGTAGATAGATGTGAATCGGCTGACTCAATGAAACTTCTATTACTCATGGTATAGATGTAGAAGTGCACAGCATTCCGTTTAGTTTCTTATTGTCAAAAGTTCAGTCCTTGTTTTCTCTAACAATGACTCTCCGGCTTTGAAGAATTTGAGCACAAAATTGCACACACGGCATTTGCTCCCAAAATACCCATGCTTTTCATTCATCAACCTTATGAAGCTTTGCCTTTGTTTCGTAGACACTTATTAAACAACTGGTTATTGTCATGCATTTCTAGATTCATAGAACCAATTCAATCAATTTTCTTTTTCAGACACAATAACCAATTTGCTCAGTACCACTCACACTCACAATGAATCCCAATCAACCCAATCACAACCCAGCAAACTTCACGCGTCCCTTAACGGCGTCTCGAAGAATTGCGAAATGGGGAGGTAACAGAATGTTCAGTAGGCCCGCAAAGAATGCATTCGACGCCGCGAGGAAGCTGCATAAGCAGAGTCGAAAGATCGGCAGGGCTCAATACCTTGACCAACTTCTCGGCGCATCCGTTCCAGAGACAAGTGCCGGGTCAGACCTGGATATATCGGCTGTGGACGCCACTATGCACCAAAATATGTTCAAAGGTTTGAACGGCGCTGCTATAGATGGCCATCTTCGGATGGTCTGTAATTATGCTAATGAATGGCATCAGCGCATGGATCCGAGTCGTAACTATACGGGTGTTAATGTGAGTAAATTTGCATGGGTCACGAGGTGAATCGGTCAATCTGTAAAGCATTCTTAATACCACAGACTTGGAGAGTAGTACTGCAAAGAGCTATGTTGTCTGGATTGCATACCTACAGATTGAACGAGAACATTTCTTCCAAGCTATCAACAGAGGAGCTGATATTTAGAGTTTAGGCACCAGGTGGACCTCTCAAAGGAGGATATCCCCTTTTCTACGTCGCAGATGTTGATAATGATGGTGTACCATATGCTAACCCCTCAGCTGAGCAGTTTTGGATGATGAGGTATATTTTTGTTCCCGTATACATGGCCCCAAAAGAGGACAGCCTCCCGAACCATGTGGCTTTACTTGTCATCTGCCCAGTCACCAAGACCTTGGAGTTCCTGGATAGTGTTAATAAGCTGGCTGATGATGATTACACGCATGGTCTAGTTGGGCGTATAATGCAATGGATGTCGACATTCTTAGACAAGCCAGAGAAAGTGGATACCCCCCAACTTATTCCTGAGGAATGGCAATTCCGTGATTCCCGCTCAAAACAGCAAGATAAGAAAAGCGCTGATTGCGGTGTATATGTTCTTACACAGGCGCAGTACATGGCCTTCGGGTATGATCATAGCCAGAGCGAAGAGCAGCAATGGCCGGTCCAAGTTATAGAGGGTGTCTCTGGTAATTGGAAGGACATCCTCAACCGGAGATTCAGGATCACGACAGATATCACTGGAGCAGGAGTGCCTGCCCCCTCGTTCACTTTTCTCAATCCCAATTTTCGGCTCAATCACATCCAGAACCATCAGTACTACCCCATTCTCGACACTCCACCGACCCTAGTCGGACGGACCTGGCGAGGGTACAGAAAGCACCCACAGTTTGAAACTCTGCTGACCGCTACGCTGCGAAACAGGAGGGCGTGTTATAAGGACTGTCGCTACAAGGCATGGATGGTCAAGCACTGTCGGCGCAACCTGAGATTCTACCCCGGGTATTCAGACGCATGCCGTCCAGGCCGTTCTTTGAGATTTTTCAGGAATGCAGATATTTGCATCCACAAAAACAGATAGTACATCCATATAAATACATACACAAAGGGTTACTACTAAATTTACTATACAAAACATTACATTAACTCTATATATATATTAATTAACTATAACTATTATCTCTATAGTAATATAACTATTATTATACTCTCCTATATATAAATTACTTAAATTACTAGTAATTAAGTACTTATTTAGTCTATATAAACTATAATTCTATTTTAAATCTCCTTCTTACTATTATTAATAATAAAAACCTTATTAATACCTTAATTTATTATTACTAACTTATTAATACTTTTCTTTATCCCTATATATTATTTTTTAGCTACTAAGCCTATACTTAAATATACTAATACTAATNTAAAGTAAATCTTATAATATTTTTAGGCTATTTTTACTTTTAAAGCCTTTAATTTACTTACTTTATAAGCTTTTTTACTAATTATTAGTTTTAATAGCTAGTAATTTACTAAAAATTACTATTATAAATATTATTATTATTAAAAAACTAAAAAATAGTATTATTATATTTAAAAGTAAAGTTTATTTATTATATAAAAGTTATTATTACTCTTATTTTATTATTAATTTTATTATTAAAATTTATTATATTTAAAATTATCTTCTTACTTATTATAGCTTTCTTATAGCTTTTAAAGATATTATTTTTATTATTAGTAAATATATTAAAATTATAAGGCTTACTTTTTATAATAATAACTTTTTTTAATAAAAGAATTATTAAAAAAGAATTTTTAAAAAAAAATTATAATTAAAATAATATATTTTATAAATATTACTTTTTATAAAAAAAAGGTTTATTTTTAATTTATTAATTAGTTTACTAATATAAATTAAGCTAAATTATATAAAGTTAAAGTAATAATATATAAATCTTATATAATACTTTTATAAGATTTCTTATTAAAGTATTTAATAAACTTACTAATAAGTTATTATAAAAAGCTTAAATATTACTTTTATAATTTAAAAGAATAGTTTTTTTAACTACTTTTATTTATTAAACTTTTTAAGAAATACTATTTTTTAATATATTTTTTTAAAATAAAAGTTATAAGTTATATCTTTAAAAGCCTTATAATTAACCTTAATTAAATAAAAAGTATTTTTTATATTATAGCTTAAAAAAACCTTAATTTTTTAATATATATATTTTATAAAGAATATTATATATAAGCTAAAATTAAGAATTTTATAAGTTATATAACTAGCTTATTTAATAATAATTTCTTTTATTTTATTAATATAATAAGTCTTAAAGTAATTAATAATTACTATTTAGTTTAAAAAGATTTTAAAAAATTATTACTAAGCTATATTAAAAGTCTTATAATTAGTTATATATTTTATAATTTTAAAAAAGTTAAAAAAAGCTATTTAAATATAAAGGACTTTATTAAGTATCCTTAAGGGTATTATTAACTTACTTCTTATTAAAGTATTAAGAAAAATAAAGTTCTTATTATTTTTTTTAAGTTTTACTACTTTATTACCTTTTAAGCTACTCTTTAGTACTATTAATATTATTAATAATTATATTACTAGCTTTTTTTATTTCTTTTTAATATTAAAAATAATATTTATATTTATATAAAAGATATATAGCTAGTATTTTAAGTAAGAAAATTTATACTTTAAAGTATTAATTAAAATATTATTATAGTTTATAATAAAGATTATAGTTTAAAACCCTATATAACTAGATCTAGGACTTAAAAGTTTTTAGGTAGAGCTAAAAGGTAGTAGTATAGAGTATAGGCTTTAAGTTACTATTTTAGCTTCTTAGCTTTATATATATACTTTAAAGTACTTAGTAAAGCCTACTTAAATATATAGTATACCTATATATACTTAATTTAATAAATCTCTATTTATTACTATACCTACTAACTATATTTCTCTTATAAGACAAAATACTATATTTATAATATATTAATACTTAAAGATATTAGTAGATATTACTAAAGGTAATAATTAAAAGTTCTACTTTAAATAGCCTTATAAAAAAAAATATATTTAAAAAACCTTTTTAAAAGCCCTTATTTCCTTTAATCTATTTATTATTAGAACTAATATTAATAAATAAAAATATCTTTTAGTTAGCTTTAAAAATACTTATCTATCTATTTATATAAATAATAAAATATAGTAATATTATATATTAAGATAGTACTAATATAGAGAAAGATTAAGGGTTAATACTATATTATATATAGATAAGTAAAACTATTTAGTATAAAGTACCTATAAACTCTACTTTAAGCTATATTAGTATATCTATAGCCCTTATACTTTATATCTTATATAATTAATAGCTTTAAAATAATATATAAGATCTTTAATACTAAAGGTTATAATATTATAGTATTTAAGTTTTAATACCTATATAATAAATCTAAAAATTATAAGCTAGTATTTTGCTATACTATTTATTTAACTATTAGTATTTAAGCCTAATATTACTAAATATTTTAAACTAAAATTAATATTTTAATTAATAAACTAAAAGTTCTATATTTTTTTTTAAGAGGAAAGTAAGTATACTTAAACTCTAATAAGATACTAAAAGATAATAATCTAAAAGTAAGATTAAAAGATAATATACTTAATTATTAATAAGAGAATTAAAAATATATAAGAAAAGAATTAAAAAATTTATATACTTAAATCTTTAATAAGTAGACTAAGAGCTAATTATATAGAATAAAGACTAAAATATATATAGCTATTTGCTATTTAAGGAAAGGCTATAATCTAGCTAATTTTTTAAAGACTATTTACTTTTATCTCTTTATAAATATTTTTATTTTATTCTTTATTTTATAATATTCTTACTTTAAATATAGTAACTTTTAAATATAAGCTTTAAAGTATCTTATAAGTATAAAAGAGTAACTTTTAGGTATTAAGAATAGGATTAATATACTTAAAGAGCTATATAGAGGTATATTAAGTTAGCTAAGATATAAGTATTTAAATAGGCATTTAGTAATTAAGAGTCTTAAGCTAAAAATAATATCTTTTAAGCTACTTAAGTAGCTACTTAAGGTAGCTATATTACTAATAGTAAGTATAGCTATAGCTATAGGTTAATCTACTAAACCTATAGATATTTCTATATTAGGGATTCTTTTTAGAGCTTTTTTTAGTAAGTATTAAGGATTATTAAGTATATTAATTTATAGCTTTAAGTAGTAATTTCTTTATTAGAGTTAGCTAGAATTAATTATAAATAGGTATAAGAGTAGTATATAAGTCTTAAGTACTTAACTAGAAAGTTCTTATTAGGCTTTAAGTTATATATATAGTACTTATTCTTATTAGTATAATAGATATTAAGATATACTTAGTATTAATAGTTTAAGAAGAGCTTATAAATTATATATATAATTATAATTTCTTATTAATAATATATATTAACTATATTAATATATTATTTTATTTTAGGTAATAAATATAAAAGGGTAAATTCCTTAAGAAGGATTGCTATAGTCCTTAGTTAGATAAATAATATTTATAAGAGGCTTAGATTTTAAAAATAGTAATATACTAAAAGAGGAATTAAATATAAAAAGGTTATTAATACTTTAAGTAGAATAAATAAAGTTAAAGGCTAAATAAATATAAGTTAATAGAGACTTATAAGAAATACTTAGGGTTTTAGTTAGGTAATAACTAGAATAATAGTATAGAGAGAAAGTAGTACTAGCTAGTATATATATATCTACCTTATATACCTATTACTTTTAAGTCCTTTTATTTTATATTACTATTAGTACTTATAATAAAGTAAATAGAGATATTTACTATTTACTTTTCTTTAAATAAATAAGTCTATATAAGTATAAAGAGGGTAGTTATATTTCTTTTAGTTATAATATATCTCTTCTGCTTAAATTTCCTAATATAATACTTAGGACTAGTATAACTAGGACTCTACTTTTAACTTATTTAAGAGATACTAGGTTAGTTAAAACTATTTAGTTATAATATATTATTTAAGTAAAAGAAAGAATTATAGTATACTTAAGCTAGGCAAACTATTTAATTATAATTATATTATAGTATAGTCCTATACTATAACTTATAAGGAGTAATTAGAATATAAAAGATCTAAATAGGTATATATACTATTAGGTATAAACTAAGAGCTAGAAGAAGTTTCTTAATTAACCTATAAGTAGGCTTCTTATAAACATTTATATTTATAAAAGATTAACTACTTATATTAGTATAATATATATTTACTTTTAGAAGATAATAGAAAAGCTTAAAAAGTTCTATTTTAGTATAGATTATTATTTAATTATAAGAAGATAGTAGGTCTTATTATTATAGCCTTATTTAGAAAGATAATAGGTTCTATCTTTAAGTACTTACTATCTTTTAAAACTTAGCTATTTAGTATTTTAGCCTAGCTTTAAGTTTATACTAGTAGTTTTTATACTAAGTTAAGTACTTATTATTAGCTTAAATACTTATAGAAGATAATTTATTATTTAATATATAGCTTAATTATTACTAATACTTTAAGCTAGTAAAATTAAGTATAGATTAGAGTAACTTTAGTAATAAGTTTTTACTTACTAGCCTTTATTCTATTAAATACTAAATAATAGTTAAAGATAGTTAAATTATTTATATAGTAAATAGTATTATTAATAATTAATAGGTTTCTTATATTAGTAAATAATATTCTAGCTAGCTAGACTTATATCTTTAAGTCTTAATTACTACTTAAGTTATACTTATATATATATAAGTAATAGGTATTATAAGTATCTACCTAATACTAGGAGCTCTATAATCCTATAGCCTGGTATTAGGCCTAAGCATACTATAGCTATATAGTTGCTTTAAGTAATAACTAAGATATAATATATTACTTTAGGGCTATATAGGGCTTTTAAGTCTTAATAGTAGGCCTAGTACTATTAGAGTTAGCATCCCCCTTTTACTTATAGCTAATAAAGCTAGCTTTATATATTTACTACTTAACCTACCTACTAGTTAGCCTTCTAATAGCTAGCTTTTAATACCTATTATCTTAGAGTTTATTATTTAAATATTACTAATTTTAGGCAATATATAATATAGAGTTATACCTATTAACTAGTACTAACTCTATAAGGTTAGGTATATAATAGTATAGTATTTTAGATATAGCTAAAGGGTTTGCTTAATTATTCTATTTATTCTCTTATAGCTATATATATATTATATAATTAGAGTATTAAGAGAGTTAATTTATTATCTTAAATTAGCCTTTATATAGTTATAGTAAATTATAATTATATTATTAAAAATATATTTATTTATTATTTAAGCTTTTTATTACTTTAAAAATTATAATATTAAAAATAAGCAATAAAGTAACTACCTTAAGAGCTATAAGGTTAATACTAGTATTAAATAAGTAATTACTACTTATATAATAAGGTATAATTATAAGTAAGATACTATAAAATAATATTAAATTATAGGTATATTATAACTAATTTATAGTATTTACTATAGTAATAAGTAATATAGTATAGGATAGAATACTTATTAAGTTCTACCTATTTTTTTATAATTTTATATCTTAAGGCTTAACTAGCTATTTTTTCTATATTAGTAAAAGGGATATTATAGCCTACTTACTATCTTATTTTAAATAAAGTATACTATTATAATACTAAGTAATAAAGTTTATAAAGGTAGTTTTTTAGAATTTAAACTATTAAGTAAAAAAGGAGATAAGCTAGTAGGTAGCCCTAATTAGGATAAAGGTAATAATAAAGGGTAATAAGTTTAAGCTAAGTAAAAAATAGCTAACTTATAATAAAGCTTCTAGCTTATACTTACTTAAGGAGTTTTTTATAATACTTATTATCTTATACTTTAATTTAAAATTTAGATTTTAGAATTAAATTAGTACTTTATAGATTAACTAAATAGTATAGTTATAAAATACTCTAAATATAAGGTATAGCTTTTAAAGGGGCCTTAATAGTAAAAACTTAAGTAATATTTTTATTATTAAGTTTAAGAAATACTTAAATAAAATTAAAATACTTATAAATTATAACTATCTCTTTAGTAAGAAGTTTATAGATTACTAAAAAGATATTTATTTATATATTTTAAAGTACTAAATAGACTACCTCTTTTCTTTATAAAAGAAAGCCTTTAACTATAAAAGCCTAAATAGTAGTAATAAGAGTAGTAATAAAGATAGTATTAATATTATAGGGCTAGCTAGTAGTTATAACTTAGTCCTAATTTAAAATAATCTTTCTAATATTATAATTAAGGAGGCTTATTACTTTTACTTTTACTTAAATAAAAAAGAGAGTAATTTATAGAATTTAAAAGACTAACTAGTTAAAAAACTATAAAATTAAGAAAAGGATTTAATACTTATAGCTTAGTATATTTACTAAAAGGATAAAATTAACTAGGTTAATAATCTAAAAAGCTAGATAATTACTTAGGCTTTCTTCTTATAAAGCTTATAAAGGCTAAAGAGCCTATAGGTAGAACTTTAATCTCTAATAACTATATAGATAATATTAAATATAACTAAGTTAGGTATATTACTACCTAAAAATAGCTTAAATATATCTTATAAATATATCCCTTTATTTATTACCTACTAGAATACTACTACTTATTTTATTAGCTAGATTAAGTATATATTATTTAGCTAGACTATTTAGGAACTTATATATAATATTATCTCTTAGTAGTATATATTTTTTTATAAGTTTATATAATATAATACTTTCTTTTTATACTAAATTAATATACTTATCTTTATAATACTATATTTATATATTATTAGTTAAAGTATTAATAACTTAGTAATAAGTAAGAACTAAATCTTATATCTTATAAATAAAAGGGATTTTATTTTTAAGAAGAAAATAATTAAAATATTAAGGCTTTAAAACTAATAAATTTAAGTATTACTTCTTTTTAAGTCTAAAATTAAGATTCTTACTAATTAGTAAGACTTTACTTTATAGTATAGGTTCTTACTTAAGCTTACTAATAATAGTAAAATAGTTAAATTATCTTATTTAAAGCTAATATTAGTTATTTAGGAGTTTATATATCCTAAGGCTATTAAAAAGAACTATAGTAGCCTTTATAAGCTATTTAGTACTATTAAATACCTAAGTATAGAACTTAAATTAGCCCTAAGAGTACTACTATAAGGTATATCTAGCTTTAAAATAATCCCTTTATTAAAATTACTAAGTATACCTACTTTAAGTATAACTACTATAATATTAAGGTTACTAAGTATTATAAGCTTTAATATAGCATTAAGTAATATCCTAGCCTTTACTAATATAAAGTCTAGTTATTACTTAGAAAAGACTTTTAATATAGTAAAATAAAGCATTAGTCTACTAAGTAATAATAGCTAGCCTTTAAAGCTTATATAACTAAAATTAGTTATAAATAAAATATTCCTTATTAAGAGTATTTATAAGTTTAAGGTAGAGTTAAAGATAAAGCTTACTATAGATTTAAAGATATAGCTTTTTATAAAGCTAAAAATATAGCTTGCTATAAAGTTAAAGGTATAGCTTATTATAAAGCTAAAGATATAATATATTACTAAGCTTACTATTAGCTTAGTATAATTTTAATAAAGCTTTTCTATATATAAGATACTTTAAGAGATATACTAAGTAGAAATTAATATAATTACTAAAATACTAAAGAAATATATATAAAAGAAAGGAAATATATATAGAAATAATATATAAGTATAGGCTATAATATAATTAAGACTAAAAGAAATATATAATAATTTTAATACCTCTTTATATATATAAAGAGAAGCTTTACTTAATAGTATTACTAATATTATTTAGGACTATATTATTAGGAGTTTAAAAAGACTTTAGGTTTATCTTATAGTATAAAATAATATAAAGTAAGTTAATTTAAAGCTATAATATAAAGTACTATTAAAGCCTAATTAAAATAGATACTTTAGCTAATACTTAATAATACTTTTCTAAATATATAGTTAGTAAAAGTATAAGGTATAACTAATATATATAGCTTAGTAATATATTTATTCCTTAAGTACTCTATATAGTAGAATAGGTAAAAATAAAGAAATATAAACTTTTATAATTAAGAAGTACTTATATCTTAATAAGAATTATCTTAAAATAGCCCTTAATTATATATATATAATAGCCTATAGGTATATATTTAAGGAAAAAAAGGAGTTCTAACTACTAGCTATAAATATATTAGTTATAATTATAAGTTTTTCTTTTATATAAGTAACTAAATACTTATAATTTATAATATTTATATTTTAAGTAAGTATATTATAACTATATAGCCTTTTATTTATAGAGATAGAATATTTTTAAATATTAGATAATTAGCTATAAAATATATAGCTTATATATATAAGACTATATTTAAATTAAATTATATATAAATAAAATTAAGTACTAAATTAATTTTTTTTAGATTATTTATAGAGTATAATTAAGAGCTATCTAATTAATAATATAGCTTTAGGTATAACTAATATTAATTAATATATAGTCCTTATAAATATTAGATAAATAAGAACTATACTTAAAGATAAGTTTTTTTAATATTATATTATATAATATATACTAAACTAATAGCTAGTAAACCTTCTTAATAATAAGTAGGCTAGTTATTAGGTTAGTTTTTAAGAATAATAACTACTTTTTATTTAAGGAGTTCTACTAGTATTCCCTACTAAATAGGTTTAATTTATAATAAGTAAAGGTTAAAAGGATAGTAGGTTTATTACCTAATTTAGGGTCTTCTTTATTAAGAATAAAATATTTAATAATATTATTACTAATTTAAAAAAAGAAATATCTTAATAATAAAAGCTTATCTTTTAACTTTTAGCTAAGATTATAAGTTAATATAAGGCTATTTAAAACCTACTTAAAGGTACTAATATAAATTAGCTTATAATATAAATCTTTATAATTATACCTTATTATAGTAACTAAATTAAAATTCTATCTTTAGTATTTAGAAGACTTATAGGTTAAGTTATAAATAAACTTAAATCTTATTTTTTCTTCTTTATAAGAACTTATATTTAAGAAAACTAAAAATAATAATTAGTACTTTAGGCTAAATATAATATTAGTAATTATCTCTTTAACTTACTTACTATTTAAGAGTTTAGAATTATTAAAAATAATAGCTTAAATTCTAAAAGCTAAGCTTTTAATTATAATAACTAGTATAAGTATATTAATTATAGCTAAAGTAGTACCTATTAAGACTACTAATAACTTATATAAGAAATTAGTATTATAATTAGAATAAAGTAAAGAGGCTTAATATATAAATAATTTTATTCTTTATTATATAAGAATATAGCTTAAACTATAAAATATAGGGCCTTATAGTATTCCTCTTTTAATACTTACTTTACCTTTTAATAAAGTATAGAATTACTATAGCTATCTTTAATAAAGAGAATTATAAAATTTTATTTAAGCCTAGCTAAGAACTAGATTTAAGTTTATATAGCTACTATACTTATATTAAAAGTAAAACTAAAGATTTTATAAAGAGCTTTAATATTAAAATTAGTTATTTACTCTTTTATACTATAAAGTATAATACTTTATTTTTTCTTAATAAGGTAGTTAAAGTCTAGCTTATATTTTTACTTTTTAAAATCTTAAAGTATATTTACTAATTCTATATTATTAATAATACTAAGTTTTATTTTAAATACTAATTTATTTTAAATAATTTTTAAAGCCTTATAATTTAAAATATAGCTATTATCTTTTATACTTATTTAAATTAGTAGTTATTTTAGCTATATTATAAATATATACTATATATTTTAATTAGTTCTAATTAATACTTAATTAGCTATATATAATATTATTATTATTATTAAAGTAGATATTTTAAACTTATAAGTTAAGACTACTACTTTTATTATCTATAATTAAAATATTAAATTCTAATTTAATATTATTTTATATAAAGAGTTAATAATATCTTAAGTAAGTTAAGGTAAAGGTAAAGTCTTTAAATAGTTTTATTATATAGTAAGTTATAGCTTACTCTTTATTAATAGTTAAAATAGCTTTAACTTTAAACTAAATCTCTTTAATTAACCTTTTATATAAACTAAAATACTTATTAATATTACCTAATATTCTTTTACTATATAGGAAATTTAGATATATAAGAATAATTCTTATAATCTTTATATAGGACTATTTTATAAGCAATATTATAATCTCTTTAAGTATTTAGAGATAATTATATATTACTTTCTTTAGATTTTTTTATATTACTTAATATAAGTTTAAGATAGTAAAAATAATCTTAGTACCTATACTTTTATTTAACTAAATAAAGATTATAATATACTTAATATAATTAATAAAAAGAAAATAATACTTACTTAGTAATAATTCTTTATTATTATCCCTAAGTATAATACTAATTAAGACTATTAAGGCTACTTTAAGAGAAAAGGTTTTAGATTTCTTTTTAATTATATTACTAACTAAAATAATACTATTATCTATTATAACTACTATAGTAGGTAGCTTAAATATACTATAGGTTTAATAAGAATAATAAGTATGCTTTTAATTAAGCTCTACTAGTATATAGTAGAGCTAAGTAATATCTTTTTATAACTCTACTATTTTAAAAGCTATATTAGTTTTTAAGTTATATACTTTTAGGTCTATTTTTATAAATCTATAAGATAGACTTTTAGTTAGGCTACTAATAGAGCTAAATTTAAAAAAGGCAGTATATACCTTAATTTAATTAATAGGCTTAAAATACTATTAATCTTAAGCTTATTTTAATAATATAATTATTTTTAATATATTTTACTATTAGTAATAAAAAAGAGAACTAGTAATATAGATTTAGAGAATAATTATATATCTTTATTAACTTATTCTTTATATAACTATAGTAGAGAGAGTATAGTATAGTTTTTATAAACTAGCCTAGTAAAGATAAGTAGTTCCTAATATAAGTACTTTTTATTAAGCCTAACTTTATTTAATAGCTTAGTATTAAAGTTTAATAAGTTTATTTAATTATTAGGTATTAAAGCTAAACTCTACTATTTTTTAAAGACTTCTAATAAGAATATAGGATTTTAAACTCTATAATACTATTTATACTATACTAGTATATTATTTTATAATTATAGAGCTATATAATAGTTTTATAACTTAAAATTATAATTAAAGGGTAGCTTTTATCTCTTTATATATATCTATAGTTCTTACTATATTATTTAAATAGAATTTAGCCTTTATTTTTATAATTTAAAGAAAATAAATAACTAAAGATAAAAAGAAAAATAGTACTACTTAAGGCTATATTATAAAATATATAATTTATAAGTTCTACTAGTATAATAAACTTTTTAATACCTTTTAAATAAATAATTATTTAGTATTATATAAGACCTACTAAGAAGTATAATACTAAGATACTAAGATAAAGTATAAAAAAGCTTTTAGTAACTTTAAACTTTTACCTAATATTACTACTATTAAGATTATAAGTAAGATTTTAAAAAAGGCTAATAATATTAAATTAAAATAATTTACTAAAATTAAACTTATTATAAGGCCTATAGTTATAAAGCTTTAAGACTTATAAGTAAAATACTAGCTTAAGTAATAGGAAATACTTTAAGGAATAAGTATTAAGGTTTTAAAACTATAAGAGAAAGGCTATATAGGAGATATAAAGAAGGTAATTTAAATAATTAAGTTCCTTTTTACCTTATATTACTTATAATTTTTTATTTTATTTAATATCTTATTAGGCTATAAAATACTTATAATTTAAAGTTTTAATCTACTTAAACTATAGAAATTAAATAAGGCTAAGTAAAGAGAGTTAGTTAGTAAGCTAAATAATAAACTTATAAGTATACCTAAATATAAGGTTAAAAGACTATAATAAAATTATAAGACTACTATCTTTAAGCTAAGATTTTAATATAAGTTCTAAGCTAAGGCTTAGCTAGATAGCTTTTAAAAGATATTCTAAAAGATATAAGAGTAGTATAAGATAGCTATTATAACTACTAAAGAATAGAATAAGAAGATATAAAAAAAGATTAAAGAGCTATAAGAGTAGCTTAAGATAGCTCTTATAAAATACTATATAGTAGATATTATAAATATTAGATTAAGAGAGGAGCTTAAAAGATATTATTTAAAGCTAAAGAAACTAGATAAGAAATATATTAAAGTAATATTTAACCTTATAACTAAGGACTAGTATATTTTAGACTTTAAAAAATAGTTTAAAAGCTTATAAAAAAATACTAAGATATAATATAAATAAGACTTCTTAAAAATTAAAAAGAAGCTTAAAGACTAATTTATATTTTTCTTAAGGTAATAAATAAAAAAGTTAAGTATAAAGCTTATAAGTATTAAGGCTTAGCTAGCTAAGGTAAAAGGTAAAAAAGAGGACCTTTAGTATAAGCTCTTATAGGCCTTAGTGGATTTCTAGGTATAGCTAGATAAAATAAAGGAATAAAAAGTAATAGTTATTTTATACCTCTTATATACTTATATTTAGTATATAAAAGAGATTAGTAATTTTAAGAAAGTCCTAGTTAATATTATAGATAAGAGAGATATCCTTTATTTATAGCTAATAGGCCTAACTATACTAATTTAATACCCTAATAAGGAGATTATAGACTTACTTTATAATTAAATTATATACTTTAAGGGTATTTTTAGTAAAAACTTTAGTATAAAGCTTAAAAGTAAGCTTAGTAGAGATTTTAGTATAGAGCTTAAAAGTAAGCTAAGTAATAACTCTAATAATAGTCTTAGGACTAGTCTTAAAGATAAGTTAAATAATAGGCTTAGTAATAGTATAGATTAGCTTAGTATAGCTTAGTACTTATTTTATTAGGAATTTAGTAAGTTAAAAGGTTAGAATTATACTTTAATTTTAGTCTATAAATAAGTTTTTAAAAATATATTTACTTAGATATTAATTAAGAATATTTCCTATACTTTACTTAGATTTTAGATTTCTAGCTTTAAGCTTTATAGTATTTATATACTTAAAAGTTCTAATCTAATTAGTCTTTATTTTATATATAATACCTATTTAGATATATAGAAGTATTATATATATTTAATAAATTATTAGGTAAAAATAGTATTAAAATCTTAAAAACTAAGAGTTATTTAAGTTATTAGGCCTTTTTCCTTTTTATAATTTATAGTTATTAATTTAAGTTAATAAGTCTTTAAGATTAAAATATAGCTATATTAATATTTAATATATTATATAATAGTAACTAGGTAATCTCTATATAAAGATCTAGTCTTATTTATTTAATCTACCTATAGCTAAGGATAAGTATATATACTTTTTCTTTTATTAGTATATTACTAGGTATTTACTATATAGCTAAGGAATAAATATATATACCTATAGCCTATAATAGAGACCTAATATACTATATTATATAATAGTACTTATTTTAGGTTATACTATAATAAATACTAGTAAGTATTAGTTTTTCTAGCTAGATAATATAATAATAACCTACTATAATATACTATATTTATACTAATAGACTTACTATATAAGGGCTAATAATAGTTTATTTAATATATAGTTAAGTTAGCTAGCTTTAATTATATTATTAGTTTATACTAGTTTTTAAAATATATTAAAAATATTAAGCCTAGTTAGCCTATATTCTTACTAGTTAAAGTAAGAGGTTTATTTAAAAGTACCTTAAAGTAGTTAGCTAAATAGAATCTTTATATATAAAATCTTAGTACTTTATAATTAGGCTTATAGTATCTTTACTATAATATAATAAAATATATTTTCTTATTATAATTTAAGTTATATAAGATACTACTATTATTTTAAATTAAAATATAATTTTTATTATTTAGGATATTTTTATATTAAATATAAATTTTAATTTTTAATTATTAGTATATCTTAAAATACTAAAACTTAAAATAAGATATTAAAAAAGAAATATATAAGTAGCTAATTAAGTAACTACTTAATAAAGTACTTATAGTATAAATAAAGATCTAGCTTAAGATACTAATTATTTTAAATTTAATATATCTATTTTAGTATATATACTAAATAATAATATTATTAAGCTATTAAGTAGAAAAGAATTAAATAAAGCTAAAAATAGTAACTTTATTTAAAATAATAATAAGAACTATAATAATATTAATATTAATACTTTACTTAAAGTTAAGAACTAGGTTTAGTAATTTACTATTAATATAATATTAGATATTTATTCTAATAATTATAATACTCTCTTTAATAACAACTTATATTCTATAGAGTATTTCTATAAGTATATTAATACTATAAATCTTATAGACTTCTAGTATAAGGAATATACTAAAGATACTAAGAGAACTATTTAAAATATAAAGAGATAATAAATACTATAAGTTATTTAGTTATTTAGGTATATTAATATAATTTTAAATTTAAGTACTTAGTTAATCTTAATAAGTTCTATATTAAGATTTTAAAGAAAAGGAATTAAAAGTATTACTTTTAGAATATTAACTTTTTATTATTTTATAACTTTTTAAACTAGTATTTTAACTAATATATAAGCTATAATAGCTAATAAAAGCAACCTATAAGGTTTAAAGACTCTCTTATAATATTTTAGTACTATTTCTAGCTTATATTTTAGAAAATAACTAACTAAAAAATTAATATAAGGGTTAAACTTAGTCTTATATATAATATATATTAGTTTCTAATTTACTTATTTTATCCTTTTTAGCTTAAAATAAATATTTTATATTAAATTACTTTTTTACCTTTTTATTTTTTTCTCCTTTTATTTATAATAAGTATTAATAGTATTTTTAGTACTTATTTTAATAATATAATAAGCTCTTATTTAGTTAAATAATAAATATAAGCTTATATATAAAAAATAGGAAAATAAAATAATAACCCTTAAGGACCTTTAATACTAACTTAAAACTATACTAAGTATTACTAAAAAGGGCTTTAAGTTTAAAGAAATCTAAGTTTTAGCTATACTTTTTTTATTACTTTTAGTACCTTAAGGCTTTTACTTAGGCTTTATTCTTTAAATAAGATTTAATAATATTAAGGTAAAGAAAGTATATAATTTTATAATCTTTTAGCTAAAACTTATTATAAAGCTTAGCCTTATATATATAAAATAGTATTTTAGTCTAAAAGTAGAGTAAATATTCTAAGTAATATATATTAACCTTATATATTTTAAGCAATTAAGATCTATTAAGCTAAAAATCTACTATAGGAAAACCTTTATTCTTTTAGAAATTCTATTTAATTCTATTTTAATTCTTAGCTCTTATATATTCCTTCTTATAATTTTCTTTTACTATAAAGCCTTTAATTTAGATAATTTAAATAATAACCTATATAGGTTTAATAAGTTAGATATTTACCTAAAAGCAAGCAAGCTATCTTTTTATATTAAAAAAGAAATAAAAGACTACTTTATCTTTTAGTAATATAAAAAACTAAGTATAAGCTAAAAAATATATAAAAAGTCTATTACTTTAAGGATAATAAGTATAACTATAAAGAGAATAGAATAAATTCTAGAATTTAAATATAATATAATCTGCTATAGCTTATAATATATAGTAGGTAATAATCTAAATAAATCTAATATATATTCTTAATTTAATTTTATAATCTTATAATATATAGTACTTTAGAAATAATATATATTAAATATAATTAATAGTATTTATAATATTTTATTCTTTAAGTTAGTATTTATATATAATATTAATTTTTTTACTAAAGTTACTATTAGTAGTAATCTATATAATCTAACTTTAAATTATTTATTTAGTAAGGATATATTTTAGAAATATTACTTAAGCTACTTTATTTAGGCTAACCTATAAGCAATTTACTAAAATCTTTAGCTTTAAAATAAGCTACTTAAATAAGTTATAAGTTATAGTTTATTAATAAATGCCTATTAGCTTATTAGCCTAACTAGAAATAATCTAAAATAGCTAAAATCTAATTCTATATATATTTACTTAATAAAAAAGCTTTTTAAGCTATAAAAAGGAATACTAAAGTATTATAAACTTAGTAGTTAGTATAATAAGTATATAGCTAAGATATAAAAGAAGAAGCTAAATAATATTTAGGTAAAATAAATTTATAAGTAAGCCTTAAAAGATATTAAGTAATAGATTTATAGTTATAGTTTTATCCCTTATATTACTTACTTATTATATACTAAATACCTAGTATAGTAGAAGATACTTAAGATACTAAAGGTATTACTTATTAATAATATATAGGCTAAGTTTTATTATTATACTTAAGCTATTTAGGCTATTATAGACTATTATAATATAAAGAAGCCTTTAAGTTTATTTATATTAAAGATATATTTATTAGCCTTAGTATTTAAGATATAACTTAATTTAATAAAGTAAGATAGGTAACTTAAGTAGTTAATCTTTAAAAAGGCTTAAAAAGTAAAATACTACTTTTTTTATATTATTATTACTCTTACTCTATTTTTAAATAATTTAGCCCTTTTAGACTACCTTTATAAATTCTATAATTATAAAATGCTTTTTAGATATTTTATTAATACTTATTTTAACCTATAGGATATTAATTCTATAAATACTTATTTAATCTATATTTCTAAAATTCTATTTTATAATAAGATATATCTTTAAAGCTATACTAAAGGTATTTATAAAATTAAGATAAAAAAGTAAAAGAGATTATATTAGTATTATAGTATTTAGAATATAATTAAGTAGGCTTTAGTAATAATTATAGCTACTTCTCTTATAAGTAATATTTTAGCTAGCTATTTTTTCCTTTTCTCTTCTTTTATTACTTTCTTTAATTAAGCTTATTCTATAGGTTACTATCTACCTACTTTATACCTATTCTATTAGGTTTATATTTAAGCTACTATTACTTTTACTTTAAGGTAATATAAGTAGATATTTAGTTTAATTTTATGCCTTAAGATAATATACTTATAATAAGTTATAATATAAAGAAAAATATAAAAGTTAAGTATATACTTATTAGACTATATATAATATTAAAAAGTAAAAATAATTAATATATAATTTAAGTTTACTTAATATACCTTATTTTATATAACTATATAAGTATATTACTATATATTATATTAGGAGCTTTTAGGTAATTAGCCTAAAATATACCTTATTTAAAAATAGTCTTTATTTCTTAAATAAAGTAGACCTTAATTTCTTTATAAGATATTTAAGTATAATATTCTTTTTACTTAAGTTATTTTCCTTAACCTCTTTCTTATTATTAGCTTAATTTACTCTTCTTTTTTAGCTAAAGAGCTTTATTACTAGCTCTATATCTTTTATAGGACTTATTATTTAGGACCTATTTATATTATTCTAAAAGACTTTACTTTAAATAAGATATCTAAAAAGCTCTTAAAATATAAGATAAAGAGAAAAAAAAGGCTAGTTTTAGATATTTTATTCCTTTTATTATAAGACCTAAAATAGCTTTTTAATAATATTATTAAGTAAAAAGTTTATAATAAATAAAGTAAATTTATTACTTTAAACTAAGTTACTAGCTTAGTCTTAAAATAATTAGTTAAAGATAATCTACTTTAGGCCTTTATAGAATAAGAATACTACTATTAAGGTAGGTTTATATAATACTTAGTTTTAAGATAAGAATTATATTTATCTTTAAGTTACTTATATATATTATTACTAGGTTTAGGCTTTATATTTTTACTTTAGTATATATTTAAGATTAATAATAAAGACTATTTTAATATATTTATTATTATTTTTATAGTACTACTTAGTAAGTTTAAAGAGATCCTTTTTATTCTTATTTAGCTTATAATTATATATAATCTTTATAATAAATAGTATATATTTATAGCTAGTATAATAATACTAGCTATTTAGTAATTTCTTAGTAATATCTTTTTTAAAATCTATATATATCTTAAAATCTATAGTTATTATAAAAAGGTTCTTTAAGTTTAATATTACCCTTATAATAAGAGTATATAATATTTAATTATTTTAAAGTTTAAAAATTTAATTTATAATTTTAATTAATAATTTTCTTATAAAAATATTATAAATTATAAAAGTTATAAGTTAGAAGATAAGAAGGCTACTTTATAAGTTATAATTATATTAAACTTAGTCTTTAAAATACTTAAGTACTTTATTAAGCTTTAATAATTAGAGTAATTTATAGTACTAAAATAATTTAAAATAAAACTAAAGCTATTTAAAAGCTTTATTATTATATAAAGATAAAGGCTAGCTATATATATATATATAGATAATTTTAAGTACTTAGTAGACTTAAAATTAATTCTTTTTAATATTACTCTTTTTAGTATTACTCTTTTTTAGTAAGGTAGCCTTTTGCCCTATATATAGACTACCTTTTAGCCCTCTTTTCTTATTTATTTTATTATAAAACTTAAAGAAGGTATTAAGTAAGTAATCTTTATACTTAAAGCTATAAATAGACTTAGTAAAAGGTAATAGGTAATTTATATATAGCTTCTACTTTATTATAAGATAAGGTATTTATAAGTTAGCTTAAGCTTATAATAAGATAGTTTATAAATATATAAGTATAAGTTAGTAAATAGTAATAATAAATAATATAATAATTTAGATATTATAAAAAGAAAGTTAAGTAAGGTATTATTTTTAGTAACTACTAATTAGTATATACTAGGTAAACTCTTTACTACTAGATTTTAATACTAGCTATTTAGTTAGCTCTTAAGACTAAAGTAATTTAAATTTTTTAAATTATTAAAATATTTATACTAACTTAATTGCTACTTACCTTATATTTAATGCTCTAAATAATAATATAGTTATTATTTAAAATAGTTAATTTCTAATTTATAATAAAGTAAAACTATAATACTTTATTATTTACTAAGTTTCTATAATAGCCTATATATATAATAAAAAAAATAAGACTTAAAGACTATTTAATTAAGCTAGTACTTATAATATAAAACCCTTCTTTTAGGCTAGTAATTTTATATTAGCTTAAATATAAATATATATTTATTATACTTAATAACTTAAGCTAGTTTTTACTTTTAATATTAAAGTTTTTACTAAAAAGACTATTCCTAATTTAAGATTTATAATTATAGCTTATATCTTTATTAAAAATAAGAAGACTAAAATAATAAAAGATTAATAATAGTAATAAGACCTATAGTATAAAGATAGAGTATAATACTACTAAAAAGAGAAAGATAAGAAATATTAAGAAAAAGCTAGAGAATAGCTATAATCTATACTATATTAAGGATAATATTATATATTAGTACTAAAAGTATTTTATAATATACCTTTATTTATTTTACTTTAAAAATATATTATATATTTATTTTTATTCTAATTATTTCTTTAAACTTATATAAAAAAGTAGACTTATTATAAGAAGCTAATAGTATATTCTAGTTAAAGGTAATTTAGTAATAATATCTAGTAATATAGGTATTAGAAATAAAAAGACTTCTTATATAATAGCTATAAATAGCTCTTAAGATAAGATAAGAATAATAAGATATTTAGGTAACTTAATTAACTATAAGATTAAAGATTAGAAGACTTAAAAGCAAAATACTATAACTAATAATATATAAGGCTACTTAGTAATAAAGATATATTAGCTATATAATATAATAATAATAGAAATATTATTAATTAACTTATATTAATATTTTATTTACTATTAAGATATAATTAAGTATTAATATAAATATTATAGCTTAGCTTATATTAGTATTAGTTTTTATAATAGCTATTTTAATCTTTACTTTAAAGAGTATTTATTAGAGTATATTATAATTAGCTATTATATAAACTATAACTATTATAATAATAAGAGAAATATATATATTAAAATAGTATTTTTTAGTCTAAGTAATAAAGAAGACTTTAATATAAAAGGTAATAAAGACTTTAACTTAGAAAGAAAAGGGCCTAAAAGTATAATAAAAAAGAAGGAGCTTAATAATAAAGTACTTAACTATATAAGTAAGATATTATTATTAAGTAATAAAGATAACTTATTAGATATTACTAATATAATTAAATTAGTAAATAAAGATAAAAATCTAATAATATATTTAATATTACTAGTACTAGATTTATTAATTATAGACTTTTTAGTAATAACTAGTAATATAATTAGTAAGGTAATAAATAACTTAAAAGTCCTTAATATTACTATAGTAAAGGCTATAAAATAACTTAAGTAAATTATAGCTACTAGCTTAAGATCTAAAGGCTATTAGGATATATAATTACTAGAATATTATAAGTAGTTAGTAAAAATAAAGAAGAGAGGGTTTTTAGATAAGGAAATTAAAAGGAGGCTTAATTAAACTATAGGTACTATAACTTAGTAATAAAGAAAGTAGTAATAGTATAGAGTATAAAAAGGTATATAAAAAATAAACTTAGCTACTTAAAAGTATATTATATATATAGCTAAGTAGCTAAGTTCCTACTAAGTAGAAGCTTAGTAGAAGACCTATCTTAGAAATCTAGCTATAATAAATAGTCTTTAATACTATAAAATTATTAACTTAATACTTATAAAGAAATTTATAAACTTACTTAAAAAGTTACTAAAAGCTACTTTTTTTTTATTATTAATAATACCTTAAAATAAAGATAAAATCTTCTTTATATAAGTTAATATTATACTTTAAAAAAAAAGTATTTTCTTATTATTTATTAAATATATATAATTAAATAAAAGATTATTTATAAAATATTACTTTAAAATTTATACTTTTTATTATTTTTTATATTAAAAAATACTTATAATATTATCTTTATTATTAATAATTTAATAAAACTTATAATCTTTTTTTTAAGCTAATTAAGTATTAATTAAAAAGATATATATATACCTTACTTTTTTTTATAAAAGTCCTATAGCTAATTCTTTATTATATTACTTTTTAGTTAAATTCTTAAGTACTTTTAATAAAAAACTACCTTAAGTTTTTTAAATTTAATAAAAAAGAGATTTTAAATAATATAAGTAAAAAAATTATAATATTATTATAATAACTTTATTTAGCTATATTAGGCTTTAAGAACTTTTTAAAAATTATAATAAGTATATTTATTCTCTTAAATAATAAGCTTTTACTTATTAAATATTATATTATTTATATAAGTAAGTACTTATTATTTATAGCTAGCTTTAATTATTAAGGCATTATTTTTTATTATAGTAAAGAATTATTAAAGACTTTTATTATATACTAATACTATATATTAAATATTTACTTTTTAGAAAACTATTAAAAATTTAATAAATTTTATAGCCTTATTTAATTTAATCTTAAGATTCTTAAAAGTATTATATTTATTATAAAAAAGTTTAAAAAAAATAAAAAAGCTAAAAAGTATTAATTAGTAATAGTTAGTTATAATAATATTATTATTTTAGTTATAATAATTAATTTATTACTATATTTTAAAACTAAAGTAATTTAAAACCTATATTATTATAATAATATAAAGAAAATAAGATTTAATTAAATATAAAGAATTTTTAATAATAAAATAATTAATTTTAATAAGAAATTAGTTAATTAAGTAATTTATTAATATAAAGTAATAGTATTAAATTTAGTAGTAATAAAGATTATATAGGGTATTAGTTATTATAGCTATAAAAGGTACTATAAGTTAGTAAGCTAAGGTTAAATAGTAGGCTCTAATTAGCTATAATATATAGATTAGGCTTAGTTAGTAACTTATATAGATATACTATCCGTTTTTGTGGATGCAAATATCTGCATTCTTTTTCAGAGAGTGGGTAGAGGAAATGGACCAAAAGCGACTCAGTGGAGCCCTCAATCCCAAACCATTTGATAAGGATGGTAAGAAGGATTCATGGCCCAAGTGTTGGGTAGACCCGAGGGATGCAGCAACATTATCCAAGTGCTGGTCACCTACTCTTCTGGAACCGCTCTGGTGAAGCATCAATTGGGAACTCTGATCCCGAGTTTGGTAGGTGTGGATGATTAGTATGTATACGACTATTACTGTCAGTTTGTTATGTTTTCTTTATTGTTTTTAAGCCCTACATGAGCGCATCGAGTTTATGAGCCTGAATAAGAATGATTAAGTTAAATTGCCTCTTTCAAAATATTGGTGTTGCTATGATCAGATAATTATTAGAGAAGTCAGTCCTATAGGTCAGCCTAAAGGCTTGAATGTAATACATCTTGCTCGCCACAAACTTTAATCTCTAGGCGCGGACTTTGGCCTTCGATGGGAGACGAGCTCGAGAAATTCAAGGCGCAAATGTGTCGGGCCATTTCTTCAATCGAAGCTCATAGGTATTCGTTCCTCGCTCGATTACCTACACTTTCCTCACTTCTGGGCCACAACACACAAAACGAACGCTGGCATCAACGACCTTTTTGCAGACCTCCAGCTCAGCGTCATCCCTCGGCGCATAAATCATAACGTACGTGATCGGCCAGAATCCCCTCACCCCACTCAGCGGATGCCTCTCTCCCCATCCCTTCTTTACAACCTCCTCAGCATCTGCCAGGCTCAATGTGACATGCATCGTAGCTTCAGGGTGTACATGTGCGAATTCGCCCTTTGTCTTCCTCAGGTAAGGCGGGAAGACTCGTTCGCGGTTCACAGCGAACCATAGTGCGGCGTGTTCGCTAGGGTTGCCCACACCCTCGAGCCGGGATACATCGACAAAGACCAGTGAGGGATTGGCCTGAGCAATGTCTTCCTGGTAAGCTAAGAGACGGCTTCTCATCTCCGGGTTGCGCGGCCCACGGTCGCTCATCTGCCGCTGCGGCGCCACAAAGCCAGGAACAACGGGGCGCTCTCCCTTGCGCTCTGGAAGGTGTCCCGACAGGAAGCTCTTTGTGCCGTGCTCGCCCAGTGAAGTGCGGAACTGAGGCTCGGAGAAGGGGTTATGGTCGCGGGTGTCGTGTCGCGCGACGATTTGTGTTGCACCTTGCAGCATCCACCCGAAGACGTTGTAGGGCATTCCTCCTGGCCCCACGTCCAGGTATGATTGGTAGGATTCTCTGGCCCAGGCGACTAATGGGCATAATGCGAGGCCGACCATTATCGCTGTGGTGCCGAGAACACGCCAGTTTTCCCTGACCGCGTCAGGCACATATTTCTGGATGAGGAGCACCGCATATTCGAGCTGCGGGTTGTGAATTTTTGTCGCCATTTTGTTGGTGATAGAATGCTTGAAATCTTTTCGCCAATAATCACAACAGAAAATGCAATGCAGGCGTTTGTCGCAGTGGATTGAATGGGTTTTATGACACGGCTTTTGGCGATCCTATTCGGGTGGGTCCGGCTCATTGTGGTCTGACATGAAGCCACTGGTCAGCACATATCCTCGCCTGTTCCGCCCTTGGGATCGAACAAGGCTCTGCGTGACTTTAAGATTGCACTCCTGCTCTTACAAAACCTTTGTGGCACTTCACCCCTAAACGCCTAGGAATATCACATTTTTAACAATTCCCAAGACAAGTTTCATTGGCTCTGCGTTTTACGAATCCATTAAATCAGAAAGGAAGCCCATGTTGCCGAAGTAATTATCGTTGAATTTACTTTTTCCTATCGGAGACGTCGATCAACCATCCGCTGTCAAATAGTAGGGGTCAATCGCACTGAACTAAACGCTAACGGAACAACATCTTGGTCCACGGGTCCACCGCGATGGATCCGTCGGTCTTTGTCACGCCTCGTGCAAAATTTACTACATCTCCGAATATTGCCACTATTCAGCATGTAAAAGCACACCAATATAAACGTGCCAAATCACGGGCAACTTTATCGGAAGAGACCCCCAGACAATGACAAATATCTTTTCCCTTTGTCACGACTGCCCAGGCTGGGGCAACGCAAATTACTCAGTGCACGAATATTAGAGTTGGGCACACATGAGATCACCGAGGTGGTGTACAACGATTCACTGGTATACTAGAGTTGGGTACACATGCGATCATCTAGTCGGTAGGCCGTTCCCGTTGTTCACTAATCGGAAGCAGTGCATACGGTTTAGACCCCAGTCAAGCATACATGCTATGCGTTCATGGCGAGTCAATCCGAGGAATGATTAGAAGATAGGCACGTCTCAGTAATCATTGCAATCATGATCAAAAAAAATCGGTCAAATCGTACCTACTATTATGGCCCACTGCTACGAGTGTTTTCTTGTATTTATGCCCTACGGGGAGCTGTCCTGTCTCCCATCAAAAGGCAGTAAATTGCTTTATCGTCTTTGACAAACACATCGGTTCTACGAATGAGCTTTACGAAGTCATTTCACAAATAACAGCTATTAAAGATGGCAACCACCAAGAAAATCTTCATCATCGGCGGCACAGGCGCCCAAGGCATCCCCGTGGTCCGGGATCTCGCCGCCGACCCTCAATACAACCTGCGCATCCTCACGCGCGACGCCTCCGGTTCCCGAGCCCAGGAACTCCTCGCCCTAGCCCCCGACAGGATCGAGCTTCAGGAAGGGACCTTAGAATCGGAAGTCAGTCTTCGCCGGGGCTTCAAAGACTGCTGGGGGGCCTTCATCAACATCGATGGCTTCATCGTGGGCGAGAAGGCCGAGGTATTCTGGGCGATGCGCACATATGAGCTTGCAGTGGAATGTCGCCTCAAGAACTTTGTGTACGCGAACCTGGACTATGGGTACAAGAAGGGCGGATACAACCCCGAGCTACACGCGGCCCACTACGACGGAAAGGGGAGGGTGGGAGAGTGGACTCTCGACCAGCACAAGAGGAACAAGGGTGGCAGCCTCGCGAATTATGACATGAAGGTATCCCTGTTCACCACGGGTCCGTACCTGGATATGGCCATCTCCAGCTCGGGTCCGATGGTCCCGAGAGTTGAGAAGGACGAGCAGGGACACGATGTTCTGACTTGGAGGGTGCCACTGACCGCTGATGGAGGCATACCACACATTGCCTTGGATGACTGTGGTTACTACGTAAAGTGGCTGATGGAGAACCCGGCCGAGGCCGACGGGCTAGACCTCGAGGTATCCATCGAGCACGTTCACTATGCCGATCTCGCCAGAGCCTTCGAGAGGGTGACGGGTCACAAGGCACGCTTCATCGATGTCGACTGGGCTACTTACTGGAGTGAAGGCTCGCTCTCTCAGATCAAGGACATGCCACTGGGGGTTCATGCCGACCTCGACGATCCTGCCACATTGACCGTGCAGCAGAACTTTACGGGGTGGTGGAGCATCTGGAGGGCTTCGGGATACAACAAGGGTGTCATCCGGAGGGACTATGCCCAGCTGGACAGGATCTTCCCGGGTAGGATTCGGACTGCCGAGGAGTTTCTTCGCCGGCAGGACGAGCAGCTGCGGGAAAAGGGAAGTTCCCTCTGGGAAAAGATGTTTGATAACAAGCCGATCTTGAAGATCCATGAAGATGGCAAAAGGTGATCAGAGCTACCAACGGAGGTGATGATGATGCAGATCTTGAGTGAACTTGGCTGCGTTCCATAATAGTGCGCGACGAAGTTCCCAATTGGCCAGGTATAGTCCTCGCTTTTCTTGCGATCGCTTCTGTCTTCAAGTCGGACCGATGTCTTTCCTCTTGTACCTTCAGTAAGAGATTACCTCTCCTTGAAACAAAAATTTGCAAGTGTATGTACCTAGGTAGTTTACGTAGCCTACTGAATGATCACTCAGCAAGAATGGCCTATTTTCCTCACATAATGACAATATATAGCGCGAGATCCGAATAAAATGATTCCCGAATCCTTAAGTACCAAGTCCAGAAGAGTGCAGCTATGAAGAGAAGCCAGAATATCCCACACTCAGAAGCGGCCTAGAACCTGCTGTTGCTGGAAGTGACGGACGACGCATTCAAAGACAAAGCAGCCAGGTCCCCCCATACGAAGCCCAGAGAGCTGCCAACAGTATGTGACCCATCCGACCACACCAGCCTGCCCCAAGTGTTCTTCCCTGAGTCAGCCTCCGCACCAGCCTCCGCAAGCGTCACTGAGACAACAAAGCTCTTCTGCTCCTGAGCCTGTGTGAAAGTAAGCTCCTCGGGGTCAACAGACACCTGGACCAGGCTCGGGTCGCTGAGCGACACATTGACGTGGTACGTGCCAGCCCCGCCGACGTTGGTGACCGTGCGCGTGAAGTTGACCGTCTTGGGTCCAGTCTCGACCTTGGTGTCGTAACCCGCCGCGAAGGACGGGTAGTTGAGGTCATACTGGCTGTAGGCCTTGTCCGCCGAGCAAGTGCTGTTGGTGCCGCTGATGCCCTGCACGTACTCGGTCGTGGAGTTGAGCGCGCACAGGAAGTCGAGGTAGTCCTCGGTCTTGATGTCGTAGATCAGCCCCGGGTCGAGGGCGGCAGTCACGTCGACGTGGCCGTTGCCGTAGTCGAAGGGGGTCGCTGCCTCCTGCGTGGCCTCGTCTCGGAATGCCGACGCGCCGCCCTTGGTTGTCGTGTATGCCGAGGTCATCAGGGCTGAGCGGATGGCGGCGGCGCTCCAGTCGGGGCGTCTGGCCATGATGAAGGCGGCTATGCCGCTCAGGTGTGGGCAGGACATGGAAGTGCCTGAGATGACGTTGAATTTCACCCGGCGCGTGTCTTCGGGGATCCCAGTAGTGCCAACATTGTCGGGCCAAGCGGCGAGGATCTCAACACCTGGGCCGGTGATATCTGGCTTGAGCAGGTCCGGGGCAGGGTAGTTTGGTCCTCTCGAGCTGAAGGCCGCCATCTGTGGGGCTTCGACGCCGAGGACGGTGCCCTTAATGTCCAGACCGGCGGTGGCATCTGCTGACTTTGCGTAGCTTAGCACAGCGGTGCCGTCCGTTGCTCCGAGATGCACGGCAGGGAGAACATGCGTGTCGGCCAGGACATCCTCGCCCGTGGCCTCAGTGTTGACCAGAACCATACCGGCACCGCCGGCCTCCTTGACTGTCTGGCCCTTGGCAACCCTCGCGATATCACCGCCTCTCACGCAGACGACAAGCTTACCCGCAACCTTGGCCGGAGACAGGGAGCCAGCCATGCACAAGGATGCATCGGTGCTGTTGGTGATATTGGAGTTGGCCGCGTCGCTGGCCAGAATCAGAGGAAGCTCCTGGAACATCGCCAGTGTGCCATCCTCATTGACAGAGAGGGACTTGCCCGTGAAGTTCTGCCCGTTTCCAAGGACGACTGTGGCGGGGAACCCACGGTCCTGCGAGCTCGCACCAACAGTCAGGACCCACGGCACATTGTTGGATATCGTCCCAGCACCGGGGCCCGAGTTTCCACCAGACATGGAGACGAAGATGCCCTTTGCCATAGCGGAAAATGCACCGACGTACACGGGGTCGGTATCCAGAGTCGGGGCGCCCCCAAGAGACAGAGAAGCCACGTTGATGCCGTCCTCGATGGCCTCGTCAAATGCAGCGAGGATATCCGCCTCTGCGCACCCGGCATTGGGCCAACAGACCTTGTACATAGCCACACGCGCCTTGGGGGCCATGCCGCGGGCGGTGCCAGAGGCCTGCCCAAAGATACTGGCATCCTGGACTATGGCGCCAGCGGCCGTGGACGAGGTGTGAGTCCCGTGGCCGTCCGGGTCCCTCGCGGACACGTACGCGCCGGTGAAGTTGTACGCCGTGCCGTTGTTGCCCTCGATCCAGCCGGCCTCGAGGGCCTTGCTGTACCACTTGGCCCCGATCAGCTTGTTGTTGCAGTTTGCCGCTGTGAACTCCTCCCCCTCCACACAGGAACCCTTCCACCTGCTTGGGATGGGTGGGAGCCCCGTGTCGTCGTAGCTTGCGCTTTCGGGCCAGATCCCCGTGTCGAAGACACCGATGATCAGGTCGGACTCGGCGTCCGTGCCGGAGGTGGTGTTGTCCGAGACGACTGTCCCCTGCTGGCCCAAGAGTTCGGCCTTGTCTAGTCCGAGGAACTCGGGTGTGTGGGTGGTGTGAAGCTGGTAGATCTTCTGGCGGCTGACGGACTTGACACCGGGCTGGGCCATTAAGTCACGAGCTTGGGCATCGGTGAGCTTTGCAGCATACCCATTCATGGCTGAGCTGTACGAGTAGAGCATGGTGTCACGAGAGGTTACTGCTCGGAGTGAGTTCTCATGCAGTGAGCGACGGGAGATCGAAGATTGGCTGGTGACAGGTGACTCCATCTGGACGATGTAAGTCCGCTCAATGCCCTGTGCATTGCCACCTCCAAAGAGGGCGGCGGAAAGAAGGAGCGCCCATGACAGTTTCGCCATCCTATAGAACTGTCCGGCAGAACACCGGAGCACAATAAGTGAATGGCAGTGTCTTGCAAGAAACGACACTTGTGAAATGGTAGAGAACGTATAGTATCAAAGAGTGAATGGATGGCGTTGCACAAGGTCGGCGGATAGTGAAAGTGGAGCGGGCCTGCCTCCTCTTATAGAAACCATAGAAACCTCCAGTGATCTTGACCACGTTCAATGACAGAAAATATTGTACTCGGGCATCGTGAAGGCTTCTAAGAATACACACATGGTTCGTTAATGCAGCCAGATAGGAGTTCTGCGCAACTCAAATTGAGTACGGAGCAGGTCAACAGGATGTCTACCCGCGTATCCGTAAAATTGCCATTCGACCAAGCAATATGTTTCTATGATACGGCTGATATAAAGTTTACTAGTCGCCGATATCCAGAGCTTGATGGATGGCTTGAATCAGGTGACAACCACTTCGCTCCGTCTTGCACCGACTGCGTCCCAAGGGAAGAACCACTGCTGGCTGTGTAGCACCAATAACACTTGGGTTTGCCAAAAGTATGTCTACTAGAACGCATGAGGCAGCGAAAGTGTATGCAGGCACAATTCTAAAGCCCAGACACTCCGGAGTCCAACGGCTTTTTGGGCCGACATGATGCTTGACTTAAGTTTTGTTTGGAGAAAAGGAAGGGTCCAATCTCCTTTCGGTTATGCACGGGGCCATAAAGACCCTGCCTGTGGAAGCTCGAGGTCCGCCAAACCCAGAGGCCCGGTAAAGCTTATAAAGGAGGGAGCTTCCTAAATCAGTGCCCCGTCTTCTTCTGGAACCCCTTGGCCGGCCAGGGGCTAAGCTCGATCTAGTCCAACTCTATCTGAAGCAGCGCTGTTCAAGTTGATTGCTTGCCCACAAGATCACGGAAGAGCAGGAACTGGAAGCGATAACAGCGAAATGGCCTCAGAGCTTTGTCAGAGATCCATTACATC
>JACBFG010000014.1:974936-1045140 GCA_013435955.1 Diaporthe sp. HANT25 | reverse complement strand
CCCCCCCCCCCCCGCGGTGCACATGGGCCCCTCTTGGAAGAAACAGTAGCCAAGTGAGATTTTTGCATAGGAACCTCATTAGAACCATATCCTCCTCTTTAATTCTTCGCATCAGCTTCAAACAGTAACTCTGCGGAGCTAGTGGTTTAACTAATACCAACATCTACCTGGCATCGTAAACTTCAACTCAGTGATTTCTTAGTCGATACACTTTCCGTTCATGCACAAGCCATGCGTATTCCAGCATCTCCGTCTCAATGCCCGTGCTGCCTCTCTCCTTCTGGCACCGTTCACTGCTTCATGTAGTCAAGCGCTGATTCCTGCGGGGAGGGGTTGATCGTTCCCAAAGTACCTTGAGCCGTACCTTCCGGGGTGATTGTGTCTGCTGCAGAAGGATCTGGTCCCGCACTTTGATTCACTCCCTCAGATATTGCCCTGACCCGAAACGCCAAGGCGCTGTAGATGGCCTGGTCCTGAGAAGTGTGGCCTAGGCCTTGCTGTGTCGACCCGGTAGTATTGGACGAAATCTGTCTCTGAGCCTCAGTCTTGGCTAGCGGTACGGATGGCCGTGGACTTGGTGCCGGGGGATTCCCAGGCTGTGTGTGGGAAGGCGGCAGACTTTGTGGTCTGAACTGTCTCTGCTCGATCACATTGTAGGTTTCGTACCGGAAGTTCTGCATCCGAATATCCCTCCAGGTGTCCTTCAGTCGACAGTTACAGAAATCTCGCCAGCTGTCACCGCGCCTGTTCAAGGTTGGCGCCGGGAACGTTTCGCCGGGCATGATGTTGATCATCCTAGCCGTCGTGGCCGTGTGTGGCTCGGGTGACCAGGGAAATCTGACCATTCCAAACAAAGACTGGTGTTCTTGCAACGCATCGCCGCCGCCGCTGCTTTTGGTAGTTTCGTGATATATGCGGTACGAGGAGTCTCGGTCTCTCCCCGAGCCGAGATACAGCAGCAAGTGCCTGACAGCAGTGGCCATGGATGGCATCTCGGGAACTGGGATGTAGTCGAACTCGCGCGAAGTAATGAGAGGACGTCGCGGGTCCATCGGTCGGCCGAACTTTGAGACTCTGACTTTGTACGGTTTGCCGTCCACCATCTCCGCTCGGTACTTCTTCAAGCAGTGATCCGATGCAAGCGCCCAGCCGATCTTAGTCTTGGCCTCGCCGTCCACGGGGATGTATGTGACTTTGCACTCATAGAAGAACGCGCCGATGATCGGGAGCAGGCCGGCGCACACCAGGGCGCAGCCTCGGCTGTGGGTGGCGTCCTGGCGGATTTGTGTCCAGAACACGTCGTGTCTATAAAGCCACGAGGGATCCAAGCTTCGCCTTTTATTGATGGGAACCACATTTTGCGTATTCGACTGCTGTTTCTGAACGGCAGGGCGAATGCCCGTTTGCTCTGCTTCCGCAGCCAGGGCGGGAGGGGCGGGTGAAAACGACTCGTGCTGGGCATCTCTGAGTTGTGGAAGCCTGCCTTCATCGGCAGATCCACTTTCCCTGCGATTGACGTTGTTATTCACGTCTTCCCTGGGTTCATATGCTTTAACCGTAGGCGTGAGCACGATAGGAAAGGTGTTGTCCCATGGTGTCATTTCAGACGATCCCCTTTTCGTGCACTCGGGACAGCAGTCAACCAACGTTTGCTGCAAATCGTCCCAACGGCATGAACAGACGTATTCAGTGTCCATATTCTCTAATACGCAGTTGAATAAGCATTAAATGGTGTTCGTCAGTTGCCCTTTGTGTTCAGAGATCGTCCCGGGACTTTGCAGTGGTGCCGAGTTTGGTCCAAATGTCTGGGATCACAAAATGACTACACCCATTGACAACGGAGAGCAATCATATGTATTCACTACAACTTGCACATCCACCGGCTGGTTCAGACTCATTCTAGTGTGCAATTGCTCTCAATTCATTAGTGCAAGTTAAGTTTCTGATTTGGTAGTGCTGGAGTCTCAAGCTGGCACACTAGGGATTTAGTTCAGGTACCGTGACGGGCTGCGAACACTAACGAACGCAGTCCGTCCGCAAGCCTGGTCGGACGCCAAATCGATTTGTTCAGAAAAACGTTCAATATAGGAATAAACTTGAACTTTCCTGAGACTAATACCGTTAGCCTGTCATTTATTGGGTCTTTTACCGCATTCTTATGTGACATGGGGAGTTGTCCCATGAAGCAAATCCTGGAGTCGTCAGAATGCCGCCAAAATTCTGAAAGAAGTCGACGACATATTTCCGCACACCCTCTTGATAACACCGTATACTGCAAAGATCAAACCATGGCAAGGCCAGGAATCCCGATTGGGTCGGAGACACCCCACTATTGGTTTGAATATGAACAAATACTCTATAATGACCGCAAGGCATACAGCAGAGTCAACTGGGAGGGAATGTTGAATTTTCAGCATTTCGTCTCGAGCTGCCCTTACCAAGAGTGCCATGTGGAGTTGATCCATAAGGCACGCTGTCCGATCAGATGTGTGTTTTGCAAAAGCGGAGACTCGCGTGTTAGGAGAGATGCAATATATCGCCGAGCGGAGGAGGCAAGAGAGAAAGCCGCCCAGGAAGCCAGAGACCTTACTGCCCGCGCCGAGGAGGAAAACCCCGGCTTGTTCATGCAAGACAAGCTCTGGCTCCCCCACGCCCCGGGCGTCGCCCTCATTCGCGGCGACCTGTTGGCCGACGTCGCCAACTTCTTTTGGAACTGCGACATCACCGTGCAGGAACACAACGAGCCGACCACGAATTACTGGCTGCAGGACACAGGCTATGCGATCTTTAAGCTCCTCGAGCACCCGGATATGAGAATTTTCGTGCGCCCGACCAGGCAAGTACGGGTGCAGATTGACAGGTTTCGCCTACCACCTGACACGGTCGACCTCGAGCATCCTGAGTGGAGGGTCTTGTGCAACATGCAGGGTGCGCATGGCAACGCCATGAGTAGGCTGATCCTTTTTCTTGGGTTCACCGGCAAGAACAGTGGTAGGGATCGTGAGATCGACAAGGAATGTTCGTACTGGTATTACTCTGCGTCAGGGTTCGATCCCGACTCGAACATTGGGGACACACCGTTCCGCATGGTCAGGGTGCCCACCGAGCCAGCACCCGACGTTTACGAGATCATGCTGCGCCTCGGTCTGAAGAGAGGGAAGGAGGAAGCAAAGCAATTCCGCGACAACTTCAACGAGACTGTGAAGGAATGGAAATTCAACCCCGAGTCACAGGAGGACTTGATCTCGGGCTGTTTCGACAATGTATTCGCTGAGTCCAGCGACGATGACGAGCCCAATGCGCTTGAAGTGGCGGACTCATCTGATGATTCTGAAGTGACGAATCTATCCGACATGTCTGGTTCGACAGATCGGTCTGGCGTCCCCATGACCCGCAAAGAAAGAGCTGATATTGAAAAGAGATTCGCCGAAGCTCGAGCTGCTCGTGAAAGGGAACTCGCCGCTCAAGCCGCTCAAGCAGCTGAAGAAGAGAGACTCGCCGCTCAAGTTGCTGATGAGGAGGAAGCCGACGAAATTCAAGACGCACGCTCGAGAAGAAGGGAAAGGAGGCAGACTGCCCGTGCTAGAGAACTCGCCGAAGAAGAAGCTGTTCTCGAGAGGAGACGCGCCAAAACTCGAGCTGATCGTGAAAGAAGACGCGCCGAAGCCGCTGAGGAAGAGGAGGTATATCAAACTGAGTTGGATGATAACATGGTCCCTGAGGAAGGACAGGATGTCGAAGAAAGGGAGGACGGAATTGAATCAGTCGGCAACGTAGAGTCTGGTGAGGACGTGGATCCTGAAGACGAGTCCGAAAGCGATAGACCACGTCGATTTCCCAGGCTTCTCGCCAAGGGCGCAAAGGTCTGAACGGATACTTACTCCCCCGTCTACACCACTTTGATGGCCGAGCGACCATGAAGTTACGGGCGTGGATGCTGAGCAAAAGTTGTATGGATGAACGTAAGAGTCCTCGACCGAGTCTTGGGAGCCAAACACTTTTGAGAACGAGATATCCATTGTGCTTTTTCTTGACCTGACTTTCATCCTGGAAAGTCGACAGTAACAATCTACCTAGGTACCAACCAAAAGAGTTTGTTGCATAATAGAACACCTGAGTTAGAGTTGGGTTTGGACCGATTCGCATGGAACGGTACATTTGAGCAGGACATATACCAAGAAAAGAGGGAGGGGGGCGGCGCACCTAGTTCTGAGCTTCGTAGTGAAACAAATCACATAGTTAGACGATAATCACAAAGTTTGAAGCCGACTGCATGAAGAATTGGTGAAATAATGGTAGTCATTTCCACTGGACTTTCCATTCCAAGGGAATATGTACATGATTAAATTGGCTTGGGGCCTTGCAGATTCCCCATATAATCTTCTGCCATGATGATGCTCGCTGTTTCAACCTTTATAATTGGCTTCTTATTCCCGAGGTCTTTGTACCTCTGTTTAGCATCCGTTGGCGATGGCGTCGGCGTAGAGAGCGTAGCTGTCCTGATTGTTAGAACACAGACCTCAGTTTTAATAAGTGATGAAGAGGGTACATACTTGTCGGCGTTGGTGTAGGCACGGGACGCAGACAGAGCAGTCGACGCAGCATACCCATAGGCGTGGTCTGTCGTGCCCGCCAGGATGTGTGTGAACTCGTGCAGCACAGTGGATGCCTGGCTCTGCTGGCCACACCCCGTAGAGACGGCCCGCAGCTGCCAGAAGATGGGGCACGAGGCCATGCGGCCCGTGGCGGGCTGCGCGTAGGCGATGGTGTTGGACGTGCAGACGCCGAGAAAGTCGACGCACGAGTAGGAGCTGGACCCCGAGGTCGTGGACGAGGCCTCGGAGGCGAAGGACCTGAAGCGGGCGGCGACGTTGCTGCGGGTGGTGGCCGACGTGGTGCGGAAGTACTCGCTGAACTTGGTCGAGGAGCCGCTGGACGCGGCGCTGGCTGCGCTGGTGGACAGGCGCTGGGTGGCGGACACGGCGTTGGTCAGGGCCGTCAGCTGGGAGCCGGAGCACGAGACGATGCGGGTGCGCTTCTCGAGGGGCAGGGCATCGTCGTTAATCGCTTTTGGGACGGCTGCTGCGACGGTCTCCTCGATGTTGAAGTCCAGGGTGTTGGTCTGGAACTCGTAGACACCCTCCAGTTGGGTGTTGTCGACACCGGCGAATGCAATCTCGCCGTCGAGGGAGACCGAGTAGTCGCCACCCTCGATGGCATCTAAGAGCCTCGGATCAGTTCTTGTTCGATGATGAAAACATGCGCAAAGGTGACTTACAAAGAGCAGGGATGTTGACCAGAGCCTCCGCAGTCTCACCAGGGGCAAGAGTGATGAAGGAGTCCTCCTCGAGGTCCTCAGCCTTATAATCAATGATCAAGCCGAGGTATTGAACGTTCTCCCCTGTTGTGAGTCAGCCACTTGATCAATGACAATGGAGGCTTCCTCATGAGTAAAGTATGCGCATACCATTCTGGGTCACGTCCAGCTGCTGCACAGGGGCGTTGTCCAGGATCGTGCCGCTGGTGAACAGGTGCAGACTCTCAGCGCCGGTGTTTGACACGACTGCCTTGACCTCAGTCTCACTGGCCTGAGACAGCTCAACAGAGAGACCTTGAGTTCTCCTGTTGCTTTGGTGTGGCAGGGCAGAAGCAAGCAGGGGTGCGGCCACAAGGGCACTGAGGATCGACTGGACAAGCATATTGAGACGCGGCGGACGGTATGATCAACGAGACGAATTCAGCTGGAGGGGAACGGATGAGTGCAGGATGGAGAGCTTTCAACATCAAGAACCATGCCGGCGACGATGATATTTTATACTCGAAGGCTTCACTCCGATATACCCATGGGCATCTCCACTTCGCCACCAAAGTCCACTCCTATAGTACATTGCACCCCCTACTCCTGGCTGTGAGTATGGCATCAACACCACAGTCTATTCCATACTCATCATTGGCGGGCGGAGCCTCTCAATTGAGAAGGTCACCACGATGAAAGGTCCCTATATGAACACAAGAACGATCGAGCGTATCAATGCTTGCAGGGCTAAGCTTCAAATAGAAGGTGTATTCGGTATATTGCGGTAGATATGGTCCTGAAATGTCAAGAGACCATATGAGAGCAACTGCAATTCGCAGTCGTGATCTATTCAGAAGCTTGGGTTTGCTTGGGTTTGCTTGGTCGTGCTTGGTCTTGCTTGGTTGTTGCGACTAAAACATTGACTTCTCCGGGGGATTGGTGCCGTGCTGGCACTTCCCACCTAATCTCCGACTTGTTTGACTTGGGAGACCGGCTAGCGGGTCTTGTCAACGGGGCATAGAATTAAGATCGTCCTGAGTCGGCTAGGCTAGTCCTGTCGAATTAGAATATTCAAAGGGGCCTGCCATGGCGACAAGGCTCTCGGCATGACCAAGACTTCAACCTAAGAGCCTCGGCGCCTGTTATCAGCTGCGGGCCTGCTCGACTCACCCAATCCTTATTGATGCAAAAAAACATTTCTCGCATGCCGCGTTCCGATTCTTGCATAGACTTTGTGATACTGCCGCGGTCTAGAAGAATCAGATAGCAGCACGAGCAGTCAATGATGTTGACGACTTTCATTCACACTATTATCGCGGGTATATCGGCAGCTTCTCGATGTGTTGGCAGAGAGGTCTTCAAATTCGCAAGTCAGTGGTTGGTCTCCGCCTACATCTTTTCAGTCGAGTCTTCACTTTGCACAGGTGTGTACAAGGCTCGAAGAATGAAAAAGAAAAACCTCAAGGTCCCATAGGAAGCACATCTCCCCGCTTCTCGAATGCAGCGGAGTGAGAAGACTTTCAGGCCGCATCAGTCGCGCACCAAGTCTCCAGCGGATCTTCCCGAGCCTAGGCGCTAGCTAGTCAGTAGCCGCTCTCTGAACCCANNNGGGGGGGGAGGGGGGGGGGGGAGGTGACGCCGGCCAGCTTCCCAACGTGAATGAAGAAAAGGCTCCAGCTTGCCCCAGGGTGGGGAGCCTTGATGGCTATGAAACATGTATATCGAAGAGCAAGGTGGCCAATAACATGTACTGCAGATTGAAATGATGATATGAATTAGGGACGGTGAAAACGTGCCAAGCGCAAGAATGGCCATAGATGTTAGACCAGAACGACCCCCGTGTTTGCGCGCAAATTTCACGAAATCCGGAAAAGCCAACCGATTGACAATTCTTGTTGACGACATCTGTTACTCGCGCTCTCTTCTCTGCTGTTGGTTTACGTTCAAGTTGAAGATGTCAACCTAGTCAGCTTAAAGAGGGTGCTACAGATTGAGTCAAGTCACTCAATTGCTATCTTCAGAGCTAGACTGAAAGGCGTCAATCTGCTACCTTAGCCTTTCAGAAATACCCCTTCGCAGATTGCCGCTGCCATGTACCTGTCATGTTGATGAGGATGGATCTAGTGGTCCAAATTAGGGAGGCCTCAGTTGATTAAAAGTTCGCCGTACCCCGATCGATCTCATAGAAAATGAGAATCTAAAGATACACCGACCATCCACAGTCTCTCCCGGAAGTAGCTCTTTCAGTAATCACACGTTCGGACTGAGGCAGAACACTGCATCTCTTCACTCGCTGACCGTCGCAAGGGGCTGTTCCCGAGGCTCCGGACTAGCGCGCGTGAGGTAGCAGTTTAAAGGTATCCTTGCCCAGAGCGCGTAACTCCTCTGTCTTTCGATCCATCTATGGCTGTCCTCGGCAAGTCGCAGGTCGAAGTTGTAGATCAAACGAGCCAGAATTATGCGCATCTCAACATAGGCCAAACTAGGTGGTTGCATTTCGTTAGTGGTCACATTGTTCACAAGGATATCATAGGACGACGGGAATGTGTGGGCAAAATACGTACTTGCGTCCGATGCAATTTCTTGGGCCGACACTGAAGGTAACTTATGTCAGTACCTTGCCTAGGAATTGTACAAGCGAGCGTGATGGGCGATCGCAGCGCAACGTCGCCACTTACCTGAAAGCTTGCAGGGCTTCTAGTTTATTTCCTGGTATATCCTCCAGGAACCTCTCCGGCTTGAATGCCCACGGGTCGTCCCAGTTGTCCGCGCTATGATTCATCGACCAGTGTTGGCACTCGACCATTGTCTTCTAAATCATTAGCAGGTGCTAGATAATCATGGCAATGCAGTGTCAAGAGGAAAGACTCAGTCGGGTTAGGGCTTCTGCTTACACCCTCAGGAACCCAATGATCTGCGACCATGTCACCACCTGGGGGCACCACCCGCAGCAGGCTAGATGTCACCGGCGGGTATAGCCTCAGTGCCTCGTTGAGAACTCCGAGCATATACGATAGGTTGTTGACAGAGCTTGCAGTGATGTCGCTATCACTCGAAAATGTCGATCGGACCTCATGCTTCAGTTTCTCCATCTTGTCTGGGTTTGTAAGCAGCAGGTAGGTGCAGCCCGAGAGTAGCGTCGCTGTAGTCTCGCTTCCGGCAAGCACGAGGATCTCGGCGTTGGCAGAGAGCTTCTCAAAAGACATTTTCTGGTGCAAAAACGGGGAAGGCGTCAGCGGAGGCGTTCTTCTCGTCCGCACAATGACAGCCACCCAAGGGAAAGACTTACCCATTCAGCTTGCTTTTTCACGATCCCCTCAAATAAATCATTTCTCTCCTGCGTTAAATTAAGCCTCGAGACAACCATAGCGTTCGTGTACTTGTGCAGCTGCTTGATGCTCCTGCTCCCAACAAAACGGAAGAACAGCTGCACAAAGTCATTCCACCCCACATATATCATGCCCGACATGGTGGCGCCGTACTTGATGCTCGCCAGCATGGAGTGGACCCAGGGGTTGTACCGGAACTGGTCGAGACAGCCAAACGAGAGGCCAAAGACGAGGTCGCCGACGACATCAAACGTCGTCCAGTTGAACCACGCCTCCATGTTGAGCGGCTTCCCTCCCTCCTCCCCGCAGCGGTCCCTGAGCCCGGCCATCAGCTTGTCGACGTACTTCATGATCAGCGGCTCCTGCGCCCGGATGGAGGCGTCGCTGAAGCCGTGGCTCAGCGCCCGACGCAGGCGCTGGTGCTCCTCCTTGTCCGAGTTGACGATCGTGGTCGGGAGGGCGTCGATCGGGGACGACGTCACGCGCGACTTGGACATCTCCATCCGGTGGTTGCCATCTTTCTCGCCCCCGACGCGGTGGCCGTAGATGTCCTTCCATGCCCTGGGGTCGGTGAAGGAGAGGTGGCTGGGCCCAATCCGCACCACGGGGCCGTACTTCTCGTGCTGGCGGTGCGTGTAGAATGCTTGCACCCCGAGAGACTGGCGGACAGCCCACGGCCAGGGCGTTGCTCGGGATAGCAGTGGCCCCGGGATAGCGCGCAGCGGGTGGAAGAAGAGGTTGTATATGATGAGGCCCACTTGGTGGGTCAGGACCTGCTTGTAGTCAGCTCTAAAGCACGAAATCCTTGTTTAGTTACCACCGGGAATCTCGGGAGTGCAGATGGTGGTCAGATCTCACCGCGCCAAGGATAACGACAACAACTGTCACTGGACCGACGTGGGCCCCTGCGTCCACGAGATTGTTTAGGATGGCCATAGTCACTGTCTTGTTGTCTGTATACTCTCTGAATCAGTTTGAGGATGGCATATGTATCCAGGACACTGGATTTGAACCTGGAGGTGATGAGTGTGGCGACCAACGGGTTCAAGAACGTGTCCGACAACCTCCAACGGTCAAGGATCCTGAGCGGGGCACCAACAGCGAGAAAGCATCACCTTGCAGCATGATACGCTGCGTCAAAGATCGGCCGCAGCGGAAACGTGCGTCCCGAGCTTTGACAGGGATTCGCTCCGTGCATAAAAGGTTCTTTACCTTTCATAAAGTTAACTTACTTGAACGTTGCACTGAGCCCCAAATTTAGGGGAAACATGATATTTTCTTTACCTCTGCTCTAAATTTGACATTCTGATCAAACGGCGAGGGGCAAGTCGAAGTTCTAGTCGCCAACGCGCCCGCGAAGTGTAAGTAGTACAAGTCACCGTATCACAATAAGTCCGTTCCGGTAGGAAATGAACACAAAATTGTCTCTTCTCAAGAGTAGGGTAGGGGGCTGTCTGGATCTATTTACGCCCTGCCATCTCGGCCCGAAGCGACGAATGTGGGGTGCTGGGCGCCACGGCCGCTGCTTCACTGCAATATGCTTTTTCTCGATTGGAGTCAACTACACTGGTGTGAAGTAGGCATAGTGCGGCTGAAATGTACTTATTCTCGTGACGTCAAGATCCCAAGCGGAGCGTTAAGGAAGTCCACTTTCTGAGACCTTCACCGGCTGCTGAGCTAGACCTTTAATTCATTCCCTGCTCTTGTCAATCATGTCCGAAGACGCCCCTCTCCTTCCAAGACGATCAAATGGAGGTGCCAAGGATGGCCTACCATGGAGCCAACGCCTGCACCACTTCACCTGGTCATGGTTCGAGGTCAACATGTCGACCGGGGCCCTGGCCACGCTGATCGGGCAGCAGCCGTACAACTTCATCGGCCTGGAGGGCATAGGGTGGGCACTGGCCATCCTCAACATCATCCTCTTCATCTTCTTCTCCGGCCTCATCACATATCGCTTCAGCAGCGGACGCGGGAGGCTGATCCGCAGCCTGCACCACCCCCACGAGAGCTTCTTCTTCGGCGCGTACTTCGTCAGCATCGCCATGATCCTGTACTGCATCGACCTCTACGCCGTCCCGATCGCGGGGGGCTGGCTGTTGAAGACCATCGAGGTGCTCTACTGGGTCTACGCAGGCATCGTCATGCTGGTCGCCGTCTTCCAGTATCATATTATTTTTGATCGTGAGAAGCTGCCCGTCGCTGAAGCGCTGCCCTCGTGGATCCTACCGGTTTATCCCTTCCTGATGCTGGGCGTGCTCGGTAGCGCGCTCCTCAAGAACCAGCCGTCGACCTCGGGCCTCCCCATGTTCATTGGCAGCATAGCGTTTCAGGGCCTGGGGTGGACGGTGGCGTACTTTATGCTCACCATCTACGTGACCCGCCTTATAAATACCGACCTCCCTGCGGCGTCTAAGCGGCCCGCGATGTTCGTTGCTGTTGGCCCGGCGGCTTGTAAGTCCTAAAACCCTCCTATTACGGTTTCTCATCCATCATAATTCGGGTTGTTTTCCACATCATATCATTGAGATCCATTGCAGGTGACTAACACGTACTAGACACTGTCAACACCTTTGTCGCACTCGGCATGGAAGCACCGAGGCACATTCCCAAAGGCTTCCTGGGGATCGACACCATCCCCGTCGGCGATGTCTTCAAGGCCGTGGCCGTGGCCGTTGGTGTGTTCATGTGGCTCGTCGCCTTCTGGTTCAGCGCGCTGAGCACAGTTGGCGTGCTCATCTCGATCAAGGACGCTCATTTCACAATGAATTGGTGGGGTTTCATCTTCCCAAATGCTGGGCTGTTCATCGCGCTACGCCAGCTCGCAGATGCGTTGGACCTTAGCAGCGTAAAGGTTGTAGTCAGTGTGGCTACTGTGGTGCTGTTTGTGATATGGGCTTTGGTCGCGATCATGAACATCAGAGCGGTCGTGCAAAGGGAGGTGCTGTGGCCCGGTCGAGACGAAGACATGGAAGGTATTACTGGTGAACCAGAAATTGCGGATGGCGAGTGATATCACCAGCAGTACCGCCCGGGATATGGATGCAGCACTGTTGTGTGATTTGGTAGCGACCAGCGATAGCGCTGGAAGTAGTCGGGCGGGCACAAAAGGGGGTAGCATTTTGTATGTACTGATTAATGATGTATTCATGTAGCGAAGCATAGTTGGCCAAAAGTTTAACAAGTCTTGATTTGATGTCGACCACTGCTCCGAACTGGATTGGATTCCGGGTAGCCCACTCGGGTGTGCCACACAGATTTCAGCCTCACGGTCACTTCCCAGCCTGCTTACCCCTCCCCTTGAAGGTTGGATGTCCTTTCGGGTCCCTCTTCAGCTCCTCCATCGACTCGACGTGCTGTGAGCCCTCACCCTTTTCGATCTTCAAGGCATCGATGGCTAGGGAGGCGTACTTGACAGCGCGCTGGTCAAAACCCAGCACATTGAAATTCAGCGCTGCAAGGATATACGCGTTGGCGATGCGGCAGTGCAGTTTCTCGTCCTCGTACAGCTTCAGGAGGTAGGTGATGAGCCCGACGGAGACATCGTTGGAGGTGTTCTTCAGGTCCTGGAGCTGCCCCTCGATCCACTTGAGCTCCTTCAGGCGCTTATCCGACTCGACGACCTCGTCAGCGGCGGTACTACAGTGAGAGCAAGTACATTCGAAGCCCCAGTGGGACTGAGCGCGCTCCTGTCTGTCGGCGCGCGGAGCGAGAGGGTCCAGGTATGTGATGGTGATCTCCTCACCAGCCTTAATAGGGCGGACGGCGGTGGTTATATGCATCAGCGTTGACTGATCAACGTAGTATGCTGCATTAGGCCGACAGTCATGATTCGTCTTGCCCACCTCAGGGAAAGCACCGTAGTGCTGACCGTCGTCGCCGCCCAGGTCCAGCCGGAAGGCATTGGTGGTGAGACGCGCAGCGACAGGGTGCTCGTCGGGGTTGTGCGCCATCTGGCCCATGAACAGGTCCGCGGTCTGCTCGGGCAGCGATTTGATAGCTAGGTCTAGGAGCTGATGTTGCCTGTCTTTGTCGGGCTCTTCCTTGAAGTCCTGATGGATGAGAAGGACAGGGGTGTGAGCCATGATGGGATCGCCTCGGGCGAGACGGTGGTTGGCGACAACACCATTCCCCTTGCCCTCGACCTCTGCAACGTGGAAGGGCAGGTTCTCATCATCAGTATTAAACGAGACCTCATATTCGTACAGCAAATCCCCGACTTCCTTGACCTTGGCGATGTTCTCGGCAGTGGTGATGGCAGCGAGGCCTCGGCCGCCGGCGAACCTTTTGCTGTTGTAGAGGCAGTATTTGCCGACACACTCGTCACCACCAGTCCATCGCGGGGGCCCAGCGAGGTTGTTGACGAGGTCGGTGAGGTTCTGCTGCCGGAGAACGGGACAGACGAGGTCTGGTGGGATCAAGCTCCACCAGCATACATCTGAGTTGTCGAAAGCGACCTGCTCATGGAGGAGGGCGTTGGTGACCGGCGACGTGAACAGCTGCAGAGCTGCCAGCAGCAAGAGCGACAGGGAGAAAGATTGCGACAACGACCGGGCAGATGCAACAGCTGGAGGTAGCATGCTTCATTGAGTCTAGCTGGCCGTTGCAAAGGGCCGGCTACGGATGCGGTGGAAGCAGTTTGTGCGATTATGCTGATAACATTCGAGCTGGCTGGCTTTGCTTGCCTGGTTGGATTGAGGTGCGAGACCTGGCCACAGAGGGCCAAGGTTAGCTCGGGCCGGGCTCCCCAAATGGAACCACGTTTCATGGATAGGCTACGTCCCACGTCAGGGCAGGCCGCAGGCAAGTGTCGGTCGGCAGTGCGGCACAGCAGCAGGATCTGAGCGCCGCACGGAGATCTGCAGAGGAACATCCCGCCCTGCACCCTCCCGGCAGATCGTGGGTTATTGGTGCGCAGAAGTGCCGACGACACACGTCAATGTCGGTCATACCTGCGTACATACCTACTGTAGGTACGTGCTGTAGTAAATGCTTGAATGTGGTTCATCCAGAATACGTCTGCTATTGGAGTTTTTCCCTGACGACGCGCAGAAAGATGACCTGCCCCATCATCAGCAGTTGATCGACACGTCGCTCAACGACCGACTGATTGATTGGGTTATGCATTTTGGCAGGTGCGATTGTGGAAATGCCATGATGACGCAAGTCCGTGTCACCGACCGGAGCATTTGGGCCTGGGTGGTCCGTGCTCAACCTCAACCTCAACACCAACTTCCCTCATCGATCCTCATCAAGCTTACTTGCCTGCACGCTACGGTTATGGTTAGCGTTCTCTTGCGGCTGCTCATTGCCACCGTGCTCTTCGTGCCCCTGATTCTTGGTCGTTTTACTCTTGGATTCACGGACAGCAGACAACAGACAAAGACACCATGTCTGACCATGGAGCCACGGCCACAAGGTGAACGGCCGCAATGGCAGATGGCTGCTTCCAGCACTTCAGAAACCGCTCGTCCTACCTTCCGTTTATGTGCTGCCTTTGGCTGTGGCAGGTGACAGCTCGGGAAGGTGCAGTCGACGTCGCATGGCAGGATGCGGTCCTGTTCTGTGCGGCGATACCAAGAGTCGAGATTTGCACATGGATCCACACATCTGGCGTCCACACTGCCCACATTGGCATTCCACCGTACCTATCGGCCGTATCCTGGAGCTTCAGCAACGAACTGTCTGTCCCACTTCTTTCCCCAGCTGTGCGCCGGACTGTTGTATGGGTTCTCCCAATTCCCAGCTTCGTGGGACCATACAATGCTTGGTGCAGCCACACAGCCCATAGCGCCTTAGTTCCTGGAGTGCTATACCCATCGACTGGCTGCCCTTCGCCGTTCCGTCCGACCCGTCTCGTGCTGGCTCGTCTAGCACCGACACTGTCGAAGCTCGGGCGTTTCAATGCTCGTTCCTTCCAGATCTGCCTCTCTCGAGGTCCCTCCGCTACTAATGGCAGGCCGAGGGTACAGACGGATGCGGACAGTGAGAGAGCGTCGGGTTGCGCAAAGTCTTTCGCTGCCGACGCATATCTTACGGCCACCAGCACCAGGAATAGCGGCAGCACCGGCACATGTCACCGGAGATTCTGCTCGGCACCGACAAGTCTGCACAGCGACTCTTGCAGATCGCTTTACCACGCATGTGTGCTGGTGTGGTGGCAGAGTAGCATCGGACGAGCTGCCACCTGCAGCACCAAGGAGGCAAGCTCTGGCAAAAACAAGCATCACCCATCAAGCCTCAGCCCCAATCTGTCATCAGCCTTATGACACAGCGACACGCGGCACACCAAAGCATCGTTTTCCCCGGCTGCCCGGATGCTCTTTTCCATCTCATGTTAACAGAGCCATAGCCACGCTGTCTCGATTGAATTGTCGGGACTACAGCGGATCCACGTCCACGCCATCCGCCCAGCCCGTCAGTCCCGTCACTACCGTCCACGACTCCTTTGCTCGAGCACTGCCGACTAGCCGCCGGCCTGCGTCATGATTGCACAGGTGCGTCTAGAAGCTCTGTGCTTCATTGCACAGTACCGTATCTTTCAGATTGCACCTCGGGCCCTCTGCCCTGTCTCACCACCTGGTACAGATTGCCCTCCTTAGCTTCGCTCCAACACTGTGTGATGGGGATCCCTCGCCCACACAACCCGGCCCCTTCTGGTGCACAACCTTCCCCCAACCAGAGGTCTAGATTTCCTAGGGTTTATCTGCGCAACGAGCTGTTCCAAGGTTTGTACAGCACCTAGCTGTCCAAGTGGGCACCTGTCTGTTGGGATGACGGCAGGACGAGCGTTTCCTCTCTTTCCGGCCATCTTTCGTCCTTTCCTTACTTCTCCTCCCGGTGACAAGTGGATGCTCCGCCTCTTCTTGCCCTCCTCCCCTCTCTTCTTACCTTCTAGTCCAAACCAATCCTCCTCCTCTCTCGGCCCTGGTTCTGGTCCCAGTCCAGCGTACGGCATAGTTAGATCCTAGCTCTTTCCGGACTTGTGCTCCACTTGCACCTGTGGCGCACACCTCGCTTCCTTCCTTCGCAAGTCGTGGACCCGTACCAAGCATCTTGGTACCAATTCTTCCCCTTCTCTACTGGTTGTTTATCTGTCGCCTCAGATCCTTTCTATTTGTCTTCTATCCGGTCCGTGTCAAAGGGTCCACTTGCGCGGTGACATTCGTCCGAGACGCAACCTCTCAGCCACGACCTGCCTGCTGCCCCAGCTGCTTGTAATACTGCTTTATATCTCTGGCATCCCACAGTGAACATCGCACGCATATCATTCGACCACATACGTACGACACGGGTCCCCTCTCTAGGTCCGAAAGCTCTCAACGTCATCTGCAGAACAGCCAAGGCAGTAATGGGACCAAGCCACACTGGTGTTGTGATATCATCGCCACAAGTATAGGTGACGTCTCACAAGTGACCAGCCAGCTCCGGCCTCAGTCCTCGTATAGACGCTCGTGCCTTCGACTTACCCTACTGCGCCTGTTTTCTCACCAGTCCTGCCCAAGCTGGACTTTCCGGCTTCATACTGGAGTCTGCTTGTTGACCAGATATGTCCGCCATCATGTCGACCCGCAGACATTTCAACTTCTTCATTGTCGCATGTCTCTTCATACTGTTCATCATCTTCCTCCGCGTCGACTTTGCTGGCAAGAATGTCGCACAACAGGTCAAGGGCGACGTCGAGACTTGGGTCGAAGGACTACGTGCCTCTGCAGACCCGACAGAGAAACCCAAACCGACTCCCAAATACAAACCAACGCCAACCTACACTCCCCCTCCTGTTCGCGATCCGTTTCCTCTCCTAGCGACGTCGACTCCTCCTCCTATCCCGCGATGGAACAAGCCGCGGCCGAACCTGCACAAGGAGTACGACCTGCCGGTGCCTCCTCCACTGCTTATCGGATTCACCCGAACCTGGCCAATCCTCCTGCAAGCAGTCGTCTCCTACATCACGGCAGGATGGCCACCTGAGCAAATATATGTCATTGAGAATACTGGTGTTCAGATGGCCAATGCCCGTGACCAGCTCTCTCTTCAAAACCCTTTCTACTTGAATCACACACAACTCAAGAAGCTTGGCGTCAACATCGTACAGACGCCTGTGCTATTGAACTTTGCTCAACTTCAAAACTTCTTCCTGTCGATGGCAAACACCCACGAGTGGCCCTACTACTTCTGGTCTCATCAAGACGTGCTTACGCTGTCCTTCGAAGAAGGGTTTGAGGGGGTGACATCACCATACGATCAACCTGGATACAAGACTGTTTACGAGCTTGGTTGCCAGTGGCTTGACGATGCACGCAAAAACGATCCTCGGTGGGGTGTACGATTCTTCGCATACGATCACCTGGCGCTGGTGAACCCGAAAGCTTACGAGGAAGTTGGAGGATGGGATACTCTTATCCCGTACTATTTGACAGACTGCGACATGCACAGCCGGCTTCTCATGTCGAACCTGAGCATGATCGACAGACACGCAGGAACGGTCACAGATACGAGCTCCGCATTGAACGATCTACTCGCGCTGTATCGCGACCCAAGCGTCGTTCCCGATTTCACAGACCCGAACCCACCACCGCCACAATCAGAACCAGATACCAAATCCAAGCGAACGCCCAACCCCGAAACGGCCGGTGCTGAAGATCCAAATCTGGCATACTACCACTCATTACGTCGCGTGTCGGACCGCATGTTCCACTACAAACATGGCGAGCGAGGCCGCAACACCTGGCAGCAAGGCCAGCACGGCGGCATAGGGGAGCCGTTCTACTATTCTTCTGCCGGGCTGGCTGAGGCGATTGACGTGCTGACGGAAGCCGGACGCGAGGTGTTCCGCCGGAAATGGGGCCATCGGGACTGTGATTTAATCTCGGGCGCAGGGCTGAGGCCCAGCGACGCGTGGCGCGTCGAGAAGGACTGGTCGGACTAGTTTCCCGGCTGGAAGAGATCGTGGAGCCCGGAGTGGAGCTCTGTCTCGGGTGTGTATAAGCATGGCGGATATGGTGACGGCCATGGCTGATGTCTCCCCATGGCGGATGCAACACGCTGTTTCTGTGGGCGGTTGGCTGAAGTGACTGTTCTTGTGACGGTTGATTTGAAACGACGGCTTTGTGCATTTTGGTGTAGGGTGTTTGGCAGCTTTTTTAATGCGTGGTCTTTTAAATATTGAAGGCATAGAATACCCAGTAAAATTACTTCTCAACCACAAACGTCTTTCTAGTCATTTCATTATGGTCCCTGAAAGAAGGTGTAGATACCATATCCCACAAGAGAACATTCCAATTATTTTTGAACAGTCTAAACCTGCGCGATGAGACACATATTTATACTTTCAGAAAATAATGCTAATTATGTCACCCGTGAGGTGTCAAGAGAGCTCAGGGCTGGCCCAGCTCGGATGGAATCACGGTGCCAGTGGTGAGAAGCGCCACTTGACTCTTGACTCTGGACATAGCTTGCGAGGCAGTTTGATGGCTTTGAGGACGCGTTGATTGTCATTCAGATTGTCCAGGGTCAACAAGAAGGCGCTGGAAAGTTGCCCTGTAATTTGACATAATTACCACACAAGAACTTGATTACACATTAATTCAATATTCTTTGACTGGACCTAATAGAAACTCATCCTGTGATCAGAAAATCCTGGTAATATGTGTGCTGGCCTCGACCACACGGGACCAAAGCCCAACACGAACCTATTGTGCATGCTGTGGTCACCACCTGAAAGGGAGACAAGTGCGTGACTGCATGCAAAAGTGGGATATCAGCACCTGGACAGATATGACGGCGCCTCTGTCCGAATATCTCGAGTTGTCCATGCACTTGTGTTGACCTATGTCCTCGTTTGTGTGGATCTGGGACTTTCTGTGATCACGACAAACCTCGGCGTGCTGTGAATTGGATCAAAGAGACTGGCTCCATCTAAATGGATGCTTGTCTTGTTGCCAGTTGCCAGCCTGTTCTATAATAATGCTTTCACCTCTGCGAGGATCATGGCGTGAACGCCACGGCGGCGGGCTGCACGCACGGCTATGGGACGAGGCTGGGTGCGAGGTTGTAGCCCAGATTGCAGCCCGGTCGATATTCACCAATAACCCCGACCCCGAACAAAGATATTGACTGTGTCTTCGCGGCGACTTGGTCTTTGGCCATTGGTAAAACTCCCATGGAAACCTTTTCGGGCAACAACTGACGTCCTCCGTCACAACACAACGTTCGGAAGACCGTCCACGTATCCCATTTTATGCCCACTTCCGCCTGCCTCGCAGCGCATCTCGTCAAGGTCAAACAGGTATGTGAGCTGACAGCCGCCTGGAGTGCACTCGTCAGAGTTGTGCCACTAACAATCTGCACAGAATGGCCGCCAAGGTTGTCACCTACTTGTGGACCGATCTCGACGCCATCAAACTGGACGCGGACGAATCCTCTCTCCCCAAGCCCATCGGTTTCTTGGGTCCAACCGGGCCCAAGACCATCAAAGACCTCCCGTTCGAGTTACTCTGCCAGATCCTTGAGCAACTCAAGGTCCAAGACATTGTGCGATTCGGCCAAGCATGGGACCGCATTGCCAGCATCGTCGAGGAAAACGTGGTCATCCGCGACCGCGAGCTCCACTGCTTCGTCACCAAGAAGCCCTTCACAGACTCGCCCCTCGGCATCGGCGTCAGCGAATACGTGGCCGGACAGTTCGGGCTGAGGTCTGAGTTCCACCTAATATCCCAGACTTCCTTTCGCGATGAACAGGTCCGCTATCGAGCTTATGGCTTCGGAGTCTACCAGTGGCTCCCGCTGCCGCTGTCTGAGAAACACTGGGACCGAGTCAAGGGCAACGCCCTTGCCACTCTACGAAATTTCACTCAGACGGTGTACAGCGGCTTTCGACACTCCCCGACCTCTGATGCCATGGATATCCTACTCGCACTCATGGACAACCACGCCATCAAGCTCTTCACCAACACTGAGTTGCTCCCGCTCCACGCAGGTCAGCTTCAGATTTCTGAGAAAGGCATCGAAGGCTTGTTCTCCCTCTTTCACCTCCTTCTGTGCCTGGCCGTCGACAACCCTGAGTATGTCAGCAAAGCGAACGAGATGGTCACGTCCTTCCAGACCGGCAGCACTCCGACTCAGGACATGCCTAACCCGGGCCGCATCCTCATGGCCCTGCTGATCTCAAGCGTCAGAACGACCGACGACTTCATGATCAACGCCGTCGCCGAGACCATCAGGCGAAACGTCCCAGCCCTGCTGAACAAGCACCCGGAGCTCACATACATGGAACTCGACGGCGCTGCCTCACCGTACCGCCTCCATCACACCTTCATGAGCAACCGCGCCTCGTACCGCGCCCTCCTATTCGCGCACCTCTTTCAGCTCACGGTCCGGCCCTCCACCAGCGGCACAACCCTCACGCAGGCCCGGGACGCCCTCTTCCGCCGCCACGGGTTCCCCACCTCAGCCACCCTCGCCTACCTCGCCGCAGAGACCCGCCGCATCCTGGCCGTCAAGTCCTTTGCGGGCTTCCTCGAGTACCTAGGTGTGATCCAGGTCCCCAGTGAACAGCTCCTATCGGCCGGCCTGCGGGTCGCGGTCCGCGATAGCAGCGGCTGGGACCACACGACGTGGGCGCTCGACCAGGACGAGGCGCTGGTGTTGCGGTGTACCGCTGAGCATTGGTCCACGCTGCCGAGGACCAAGGGTCTGCCGGCCTGTCCTTCGCAGCCGACCTGCGGGGAGGTTGTTGATATGGCTCAGGCGTTGGGCTTCTATACCGACCGCACTTCCTGGTGGAGTCATTGGGGCCGGATCAGCGTGCCGAGGTTCTAGGCTGGGATAAATTGGGTGTTATTCTATGAACCTTTCGGTGCTGAGCTTAGGTTAGGGCAGCTTTGACCCAGGGGACTGGTTTCGCGTGGAGAGGAGCTAGGCCACAAAGATCAGCAAACCATATGCGGCAAGACGAGCGAGCCACGGCCTCCTCTTGACCAATACCTGGAGTGGCCTGACGTTGCAGGGAGGGCATACACAGTCAACGGCATCGAACACGATTGTGAAGTTGAAGCAGTAATGAGATTCTAGTACAGAAATGACAAATGGTATGCCGATGAAACCCAGTCCTTAACGCCGCTCGGTATGAACACAATACAAAAAACACAGGGACGGGCAGGTTAAGCGCATAGTATACAGCGCTTGGAAACACAAGGCCCTTGTATCTCAAGACCCTCCTATAGATTGCCAGGTATAATATAGATAAGGAGACCAGGGAAAAAACACAGAGACGAGTCATTCAAAGCTCGTCATGGATATGCTTGACGGGCGTGACGCCCTGCAACGGCTGCTCGTGAATATCATCCGCGGTCCCCATGGGGACCTGCTGCGCCCCACCATCCACCACCTGCTGCTCCTGGCCAATAGGCTCAGCACCGTGACGGGCGCGCTCCTTGACGAACTTGACCAGGTCGCTGTGTGTGCGCTGGCCCTCGTACGAGATGGGGTTCGACTTGTCGTCAGCCCTGTAGAGCCGCACCCACGGGACGTACGGCACGTCCTCGGGCAGGTCGTTCTTCATGATGTCCATCTTGGCGATGACGACGTTGGAGCCGCTGCCGTATGTTGTCGCGAGGGCCTCGTAGACGGGAGCCAGGGCCTTGCAGTAGGGGCAGTCCTCGCGGAAGTAGTACAGCAGGACGTCCTTGGAGCCGTCGAGCACGACGTTCTCGAAGCTGTCGGCCACGACGGTGGTGACGGGCCCGGTCTGCACGGAGGGGATCGGCTCGGACTTGACCATGGGCTTGAGGCGGCCGGCCAGGAAGTCGTCGGCGAAGCGGCCGATGTTGCCGGCTGAGAGGTCCTTGCTGCTGCCTTGGGTGGTGTAGGGGTACTTGGCGCGCTTTGCCCCGTCGTAGATGGCGAAGGCCGGGAAATCCTTCTCGGCGCCGTTCTCGAGGTGCAGGTAGCCGGCGAACCCGGCAAAGTCGGGCGTCTCGGCGGTGGCGAAGGTCAGCCTGCCCTTGAGCTTCTTGGCCAGGGGCCGCAGCTCGTTGGCGATGGCGCGGCGGTCGTCATCGGTGCGCGAGAAGATGAAGGCGGTGGGGCCGTTGTTGCCCGAGACGTAGTTGCGCCAGGTGCTGTAGCCGAGCTCGCCGATCAGAGGGGTATAGGTGGTCTTGGCGAAGGTCTTGATGGCCTCGATGTCCTCGATGTCGCCCTTGTAAACCTCCTTGCCCTCGCCGTTGGGCTCGTACATGACGATAGATGGGAATCTGACTCCTGCTTTCGCGGCGGCGTCCGCGTTGAAGGTCACACCGATGGGGAAGTCCTCGTGGAGCTTCTCAGCGGCAGCCCAGAGCGCGCCCTTGGCGACGGTGTCCTCTGCGTCAAAGTAGCCGATCAAGACGATCTCCTCCTTCTCCTTCTCGAGGAAGGCATCATGGAGCGCCTTGGTGGCGAGAGGGTTGACAGTGGCGAGCACTTGCTTCTTTACAAAGTCGACAATGCTAGGATTCGGTTAGCCAGCCATTCTGAATGGTGATTATCGAGCGATGGGCTGTATTCGTGGTTCTTACGCAGAAGACCTCCTCGGTCCGTCATACTCGTGATACAGCTCACGGCCCTCCTTGAAAATCTTGAGGGTAGGGAACGCCCTGATCATGTAATCCTGGCAGAAGGTCGAGAACCTTTGGCAGTCGATCTTGGCGAGCTTGACATCGATGTTCTGCTCCCTCAAGGTCTTGGCAGCAGCCTCGTATTTGGGAGCAAAAGTTTGGCAGTGCCGACTGTAGCAGTGGTTAGTAGACGACGAGAAGGGTGGGCCGGGCGGCTGAGACCAAGGTGGCACAGCTTGAGCAGTTCAGCGCGGCACTCTCGGAAGGAGAGACTCACCACCAGGGCTAGATATCAGGGAGTCTCTGTCAGCAGATGTCTCTAGAGGGCAGCATGAGAGCCCCAATTGGGTGGCCTGGGAGGGAGTACTCACGGCGTAGAACTCGGCCATTACCACATCGTTCTCCTTGATGAAATTCCTGAAGCTGGTTGGCTGCAGCTCAATGGCGGAGTCTGTCGAGGGATCCTCGGCGACGCCAGCTGCAGCGAGGCCGAGCAGGCCGAGGGCGAGGCGTGTTAAGAGCCTCATGGCGGCGGGTTGTGGGTAGTAGTATGAACCTTGAAACTATGGACAGCGAGCAATAAGATAAAGATATGATATGATAATGAACGGTCGGATGAGTATGCTAGCACAACCTGTGCAGCCGTCGAAGTGAAGTGAAGTCCCGGCGTGTGGACAAGGTCAAGTCAAGTCAAGTCAGAGAGAGAGCGAATGTGAGAGTGATTAGATAAGGAAAAAGGGTTCTTTGAAGGATGAAGGACCGGGTCGGGGGGTACGCGGGCGTGGGACGAGATTTCCCTCGGGGGTCGCTCAGGAGGCGGCAAGAAACGTCCAGACGTCCTGAACAGACGATGAGACGTGGCCAATTTCCCGTTTCGGCCCCAATCTACGCGGCCCTCCGTCGGTACGTACCTGGAAGCGCTTGCTAAGCCTCCGTTTCAGGGGGCTACCCTAACCCTTCACTACCAAGGTTTCGATTCACAGCTACAGGGAAATGGAAACGGAATGCAGGAAAGAAAACGGTAAAACCATGTCTAAGTAACAATTCCGTACTGCAAACCAACTGATGATCCATTTCAAATGCATTCACTCCATAGGTGGTCGTTGACAGGCCAAAGCGGTCAGAGGTCCCAAACCAGGAGGGGGATCCCACTGGGTCCAAAGGGGCGGCTCAAAAACCCCACGCACTTGCATCAAAAAGGGCCTGGATCTGTACGAAAATAGCCCGACGTCCCACCAGCCTGGCCCACACAGCTCGCTGACATAATCCTGCCCCTGACTGCTCAACGTCGCTGGCCAACCATTCCCAGTTAGTCAGCGCAAAAGCCGATCTTTTTACCAACGCAGTCTTGACAACTTCAACATCACGCTTGACATATTGGCCGAGTTCGATCTTTTAAATCATTGGAAGCGTTTGTGAACTGGTTATCGAACCTGTTTGAATCATTCAAGAAGACAAGTCTGCTCACCTGAGTAGTCATATGAATTTCAATCTTGGTCCTATTGGCCGTCTTGCGAGGCCTACTGCCCAGGTGCTTTGCCATCTTGATTAGCAACTCCATTCCTTGAACATTGAATGCATGACTGGTATAGACAAGTATTCAGCTATGAGTGTTTCTCTCTATAACACTTGTCTCGATCTGGCTGGGTTGGCCATGTGAGGCCTCCCTTAAGCTGCTGTGATCGAAACAACCCTGGGATATCCCCGCGTAAATTACCGAAGTCTTCAAAGCGACGGTGTGAGGCAGTATCAAACAATTGGTATCATCGGGAATCTGTTGTTTGAATACTGCTTTGGAGGGTTTTAGCTGCACCTGCACTCGGATCCTATCCAGCAAGGGCAGAGAACTGGCTTGTTCTATCAATGTTGTTAGATATGTTGACCTCCCGGGAGTAAGAAGCATAGTAGAAGGCTACCTAGGTATTGGTTTGACCTACCCATCAATGCTATTGACCTTCAATGTCTCAACCTTTTCATATCGTCCACTGCAGGCAGCCCCCATCTCATCATCCACTCCGCGCAGAGAAGATCTTGCGCATTGATTCTATTGCTAGGCTTGTAAGCCAGCATGGCCCGCAGCATATCCAACAGCGCCGCCACCTCATCATCCTGGAAAATATGCAGGTCCTCCTCGCGCCGCGGTTCCTGCACCATGAACTTAAACCGTGCTTCAAGGCCCGCATCACAACTGATAAAATGGGCCTGCCGATCGGGCCTGACGGATCTATCCTCTGTGAAAAGATCGCGTCGAAACTCCCCGTCCCACGAATCCCACCAGGCATCAGGCGGTCTATCAAGGACATGCACCCAGTCCTGGCACAGAGAATCATCGTTGGGGAAGAAACACGTCCTAAACAACGACCCGCTGCCGCCGGAAACCTCCCATACCACCCAGGCGAGCGCCCAAATATCCGCCGGGAAGCCCAGCTCGCCCACGGCGAAGTGCGCCTCGGGCGGCGTCGCCGGGAGCGGAGCGTGGCAGTAAGTGCGCTGTGTGTCGGAAGTAGAAGGTACATAAGACTCGCCAAAATCGGCCAGGAGGACGGCGCTCTCAGAAAGCTTGACTTCTGGGGGCGGCAGCCAAGGAATGCAGGCGCGATGCCGTGAGTGGGCACGCCGGGGTCGTGCACTGGCTGCTCTCCGTCAACACCATCTACGAGCGCGACCGGTTCCTGGTATGGGTCCCCGAAGCGCTCATAGAAGGCTGACAGCGAGAGGGAGTGGACGTCGTCGTCGGGGCCGAAGCGCAGAGGGACGTTTCCGGTGTGGAGGTCGCCGTGCACCACGCGCTGTGAATGGAAGAAGGCCACGGCCTGCGCCAGCTGGGCGGCTATGGCGCGGGCGGCGGGGAGGGGAAATATGTTGTAGCCGTGTGTTGCGGACTTTGCAGCCGCGATGCTCATGCGGGCAGGCGATGTGACTACGCACGAGCGTTGGCCGTTGGGACCGTCGAGCACGAATTTTTCGAGTATGGGGAGGATCATCGAGGCTCTGTCGTCATCGGAGTGGAGGAGATCTTCTTTTCATGTGACTTGATGGTAGTATCGGAGATTCAGATCCTATCCAGATGGTTGACTACCCGCCGTGTCTAAGTTTGTTCACGTTTCGTATCGGCCATCTCTGAGTATGTCGCCGATAGCGATAGGATGGTAGCCACCAATACGGTAATTCTCCAGTCTCTCGATTTCATGGATGGGATGATATTTGAAAGCAAGGTCCTTCTGGCCATGGGCCTGCTCAGAATTCGCACCACCGGCATCTGAACCCACATCACCATTGCTTGCGTTGGTCTCTATATTTGCGTAGTTTGAAGATATAAGCCTTCGACATGGTGAGCCACTAGGTAAGTGGCACTTGTGCAAGCGTTCAATCTGGTAACCCGGTCTCCGACTTCCAAGCCAGGTTCGATTCAAAGAGCAAAGAGAGCGAAGCTGGCGTAAGGATGGTGAAAGGCATCGAACAATATGCCTCTGGCACATTGAACCACCTCGCAACATAAAGAAACAGCCAGACGCTCCCGAAGAAATCCTCAAGTGCTGTACTCCGAGTCCTCTCATATGGAAGATGTGTTGCACACCGTGTGCTGCCTGTAGGGTTATGAAGCCGAGGAAGCTAGGTTGAGGGGAATTTCGCAGTGGGAAGGTTGATTTTGTGAAATCAGCAGTAAGAGTATCGCAGATTGCTGGGTTCAAGGTATTTCGAGATGAGAAGAGATTCAACACACGTGAGCATCGCGATGGAGGATTGAAGTTTGCCCTGCTGCCTTGCAACACACACTTGGCATGGTGTGTGGGTCTTGATTGAACGTGGGTCATATGCCAACCCCAAGGTTATTGCAGACTGTGGCTATGATTCATCCTCGCTGGATCAGCCGCTTCGAATGCTGGGGTTCGGCATTGCACGCTGAGAATCAGAATAGACAGTTCCTACTGACTTCCCAGCACCCTACCTACGTAGCTAACCAGACAGTTCTGGGGCCAAAGTCACAGCTTTTGACCCTCGACATGTGCTTAAGTGTGTACGACCGAGTAAGTCCCAGCTCCCAGACGCCCAGCTTGGCCGAATTCTCCACCAGGGTTGACTCTCAGATCTCTGCACAATGCATTTTAGGACTCGATTAGGTCTAAAAGTCTGATTGGAATCCCTGTTAGATCCGGAGTCTAGAGAAATAGAGCAAGTTTTTAGAAATAATTGTATCATAACGAAGAGCTAATATCCAACAGTTCAACCAGGATGCTTCCAGTCACATTATGCTTCGCTTAAGAGATCCCCTAGCTGAGAAGCTTCGAATTGCCGTCTTATAGGTAACGTAATCTCTCTTAGAATCGATTTAAGATAGAAGTGAATTTGGAACTTTTTCCAACGGCTCATCGGATCAGATGACGTGCACCGCAGGTTCCCATCGCCCGATACGTGGCCCTGCCGCATTCCGAAGATAACCTTCCGAATGTCCGCGGTGTGAACATGCTATGACACGATGCGTTTCCGACGAAACATTTGCCACAGTCAATATAGTTTTACGGCCCGCCCGTCGTGCTAAAGCTCAATGGTCATTATCGTTGGTAATGGAGACCTGATCAGCCATTCACGCGACTCGTGGCTTGGAGAGAGAGGCACGAACAAGGTAGTTATGCCCATTGATTTAGTTGGTATGCTAAGCAAGAAATCGGGGAAAGAGATACTGCCGATCAAGGAAAACTCCTCAAGAATGACCACGAGAGGCGCTCACTATGCCACGTTAGTTCAATGACGGGAATGACCTAAGTAGCCAGTGACTGCTAGTTCTGTTCTCCTGAGATATCGAACCTCTCTCCATTCTCGAAGACCAAAATTTGGGGGAAAAGCCTCTCAAGCCACGATCGATTTGCCTAAGTAAAAGATTTAAAACACAAAAGCCTCCCGTGAGCCTCGGAGCATTTGCCCATACGGTCACCAAATTAGACTGCCGTAATTCCGCCAATATCTGTATTGGGCGACGTCGAGTCAGACCTCTGAGTTTATACTTTTGAACTATGCTTCAGATCTCATGTTGGCATCTGCTCGAGCACTCGCCATGCGAGTCATACCAGCGGCAGCAGAGAACCGCCGCCCGTTGAATGGGCACAATTGTCAGCTACATGGGTTCGGAAGCCCCGTCCTCTCCCACGACTATGTTGTACATACGCTCCCTGACTGAAATCACATCAGACGACACGCTAATGGAAGTATAAACATGGCGCCCTGTTCTGCGTCCGGCCCGGAAACATGCTACCGCCTGGCACTTGCCATGTGGTTTACTCCCCGTGGCTGCCGCGGGCTGTGGGCCGGATGAAACCTAAATCCCAAGCGCTATGTCGTGTGCGAGGCATGCCTTATAACAGGGCACACAGCCCGTGCAACCAGCCCTGGCGGGCCACTTGTCGTGAATGGGCCTTTGCTTCTTACACGGAACGGAACCAGAATCGGCCCAAGGGATGATCATATTACCAATACCAAATTGCCCGCCCTCGGATCCAGGGTAAGAGATCAACAGCTGCATAGGTGGCATCTCGGCACTTACACAGCAATGGGCGAAATAGGCCCCAACCTCAGCTTCGAGGAGTTGGGGGAATACTCCGGCGACAAGGTGCTGGCGATCTCGATACCCTTCACGGTCTTGACGACAATCTTCTTGGGGCTCCGATTTTGTTCCAAGAGGCTCATGCGCTCACGTTCTGGCTGGGATGATCTTTTGCTTGTGGTTGCTTATCTTGTCAACGTGGGTCTCTGTGCTATTGTGATCGGTAAGCTGAGCCGCGAACAGTGCCTCTTTCCAATTTGTGGCTCTCCGGCTGATATTATTATTTGCAGTGATGACCAAGATCGCCGGCGTAGGACATCACGAAATATGGGTCATAAGCACCAACCCCTCACAGATCGTCCGCTGGGCTCAGCTCGTGCTGATCTTCGAGTTCTTCCACTTCGCGGGCGTCGCCTTGCCAAAACTAGCGATTCTCTTCTTCTATATCCGAGTGTTCAACTGGAAGGGCCAAATGCGGGCAGTTTGCTACACGACGATGGGTCTCGTGGCTGCAGCCTCGCTGGGAAGTGATATCGCAGCCTGTCTCCAATGCAGACCATTGGCGCTCTGGTGGGACAAAACAATCCAGGGAGGAACGTGCTTCAACGTGCAGCTTTTTTTTCGGGCACAGGCTATCACGAGTCCCATTCTGGACGCGGTGATACTTGCATTACCTGTGAGGTCAATATGGGGCCTCAAGCTGCCAGAAAGTAAGAGGATCGAGCTGTTGCTCGTTTTTGGTGTGGCAGGCTTCGGAATAATAGCATCTGTCGTCCGCGTTCAAATCTTCTTCACTACCGCTGCATTTGCAGACCGAACTTGTCTGTCCCCGAATTATGCCCGCGCTTTCAATGTTCAGGTGATGCTAACGTACAAGCAGGGGCAACAGTTGATTTATGTGGATGGTCCATCGTTGAGGTGGGAACGTATATTATCACAGCCTGTCTTCCAGAAATGAGACCGTTAGTGCCTTTCCTTCTCCCAACACGACTGCTGGCCCAAGCACGAAAGCTCATGACGATCTCGAGCGCAACCCGTTCCAGTCCAACCAGAAATGTCGGCCACTGTGACGATCAAACCGGGTTCCCTTCCGTTGTTACGCACAACAGTAATGTTCAAGGACAATTCAAGGACTGTGGGGCCTGGGACAAGACATCCCAGGACCAAAGAATGGAAGAGCCTCGCAATGAGCAAATCGACATGGAGGGATCGCATAAAGAGTCGTATAAAGAGGAAGTAACAGAAAGAATCGATTGGGAAAACGAGGGCGGGTTGACATTTCTTATCACTCGAACCACGTTAGTGACCATCGACACGCTCGGTTCGTTCGAGAGACCGTGGGAATACCTTGGCCCGTCCATCGGAAGCCCCACGATTGTAAGCGGGCAATTGGGACGACGGGAATAACCGAGGTGCATATTCAAACGTATTAATTCAGAACATTATTATAAATAATTGCCAACGAGAAAGAAAGCTGCAACACCTGTGAGCATCTCAAAACGCCAGGAAGAAAGGTCTGCCAGCCCCTCTCGAATACTCCCAGCGCCACTATCTACCGTCTGGCCAGTAGAAGCCAAGACCTTTTCTCCAGTCGGGTATCGAATATTATACACAGGATCCGACGTCAGCTCGGCCTGCGAGCCTAACGTGTGATCACAAGTGGCCTGGTTCTGCCCAGACTCCCAATCCAGCTTGCACTTCTCATCATACCCCAGCGAGCAGACCGAGTCTGCGATGTTGAACAGGACGTGGTTCTTCCCGACCCAACTATCCGAATCCTCCAGGCAGCTCGCGAGGAAATTCATGCTGTTCGCGGCGCTCAGCGGCAGCCCGTCCGTGTGGATGAGGTCCTTGCAACTGGACGCATCCGCGTCCTCATAAGTCATGGCAACTGCGCCCCCCGCGATTGGCTCCTTGGACGCGGACTTGCCCGTCTGGAGATAGTTCCATGCGTCGTAGCTGACATCGTAGGCGCCGCCGGACTGGTCGACGCGCAGCAGGTGGACGGAGCGGTCACCGTAGCTGAGCTTGACGCAGATGTTGTTGCAGTCGACGCTCATGGGCCAGTAGGCCACCCGGTTCGTGTTGATCTTGCACCCCAGGACGCCAATTGAGGACGAGTAGCTGTCGTGGGGCGTCGCCCAGATGCCCGTCCCGTCCGCCGAGGCGAGGGCGACGAGCGCGGCGAGGCACAGGGCCAGGCGGAGGAGAGGCAAGGATGCGTTTATCATGGCCCCGTCGAGTGATTGACTGACTGACTGACTGAGCGGCTCATGGACCGGTCAAATGAGAGACTGGCAAGCGATCGAGTTATGCTTGCATAAGAATGATTGACTAGGGCATTAAGGATTGACCCTGCCGCCCCATTTGCGGCTCGTGTTGGTGTGTGTTCCGGACAACAGACTCCACGCGTATCGTGTGCGGCGCGGAGGATTGCACGTTCGTTGAGGGGAGGATCCTGTCTGACCACGAGATTATCTGGGATTAAGCTTTGTCGGTTAAAATTAGGTGAGACTGTTTCGGGCCTAGCGGCGCCAGGCCCGTCGACCGGCGCCTCGGGCCGGGACCCGGCCGAGTGGAAACATTTATTTTTCTCCCTCGTAGCATCCAGTTTCAATCGGCAGTTGATAAGATTTTTCTACATGCTCTCGTAAGCTTGGCTCTCGAAAAGCGCGTGGACGATAGGAACTATCACAAGTGTCTAGAATTAAAAAGGCATGACAGCCAAATGACGACTCAACTCCACGACTTTGAATGATTCGAGGTCTAAGTACCCGTTCAGACGTCGCACACAGTTTCCAAGTTGCAGTTGTCCGGGATCGCAGGGGACAGTCATGTATCCCAAAAGACTGCTCAACGCGACTGGTGACAGGGTAATGAGCAGCAGGATCCACATGACCCGTGGTTTACATACCTAGGTAACCAGGTAGGAATATGATGGCTTGCCTACACCCGCAATGTGACATTTTCCAGCCACCCATTATTTTCAGATAGCATCACATTGATATGTTCATTGATAAGCGAGCCTTCACAACAAATAAGTTGATAATGCATCTAGTGCATGAACATACGGACGTGAACATCAAATTATATTATACATCAGTACGGCCGTGAGAATGCAGTACCGCCGACAATATTTGGTAGCCAGGGACAGAGAAGATGGAAGTTATCCAAAAGTATCTCTGCAATATGACCAATGCATCGTTCCAAGATGTGAGCGCCAAAGCGACAGTGATTGGGTCAAGCCTAGACATAAAAAACGATTTGGTCTGATCATCGGGTGATGCGATTACGCCCATCATTGTCTGCCAGAGCATTGACTCCAACGACGAGCACAGCGCCAGAGAAGAAGGCAGTTGCAGCTCAGGTCTCTGGAAAACTTCCATCAGCTGCACAGCTGTATTCCCGGGGCCCTTTCCTGTATCTGCGGTACGTCCCAACGCAACTTCCAGGAATATCTTGATTGACAATGCCATCGCCGTGAGGAACGCTTCTCTTGGGTGTGCGGTACGATCCAACTGGATGGCTGTATCCAAGGACTCGACGATACGACTAAGGCGTAATCGTTCACTGGTGTCGAGCTTCTTGTTTGGAACATACGACTGTTGCAACTCGGCGACCTGTTCCGCATTCTCGAGAATCAGGTAGGCTGCCCTCTTGGCGGGGGCGGAGAACATCGTATCGAAGATACCAGTCTTTTCGACCGTATTCAGTACTGTCGCGTCACGCCGGGCTAACAGAAGTAGTCCATGCATAGCCGTGCTACAAGAACAATTAGATGTCCGCACATATCCAGCTGTCGGGTTTTACGAACCGTGGGACTGCAGTTGATATCCAATGATTAGGCTCGTTTTGTGATTTTCGAGAGTGAACAGCGATGATCTGGAGGAGGCCGGACATGTGGATTTTCCAGGCCTCAATGTTGCCTAAACCTTGCTATGCGATATCACACTGTCAGCAAGCATGTAATTCGAGACATCGAGGTATGGCATATTTAGAAAGACTAACGTCGAGAACTGTAAGTATAAGTATGGCCGCGACTAGGCTATCAGTCACACCATGGGACCCATAGTCAAGTCGCTCCCTCACTGATCGAATTGCCCTGCCTTTGTACGCATCCAAGGTGAGTTGGACGGAGCGGTGCTGCTTTCGTGCTGCATAGACATGTCTGGCAAAATACACAGATACATCTAGCATAGTCGGATCGGGAAGAAAGCGAGCCCAGTCAGAATGGGTCATGGCGAACCCAGTGCCCGATTTTGGGCTATATGTAACTAGATGAAGCTTTGCCATTGCTTGCGTCACTATGGGAGGATAATACGTCAGCATTCAATACCGAGGAAGCCAAGCCACCACATTTCCCACCTACAATATTCAATGAAGAATGCATCTTTTCTGTTCAATCTTCGGTCCAATCCTGGATGGCTCGACATTGGGAGACTAATATTGACGACTAGGCCACGATCGATGTCCAGACTATCTTGCTTGATCTGTAGAGGATTGAGTCGGGAGGCACCTTCCTTTTTCTCAGCATAGTCTCGTACTAAGCGGCGGCGTCGTCGTGCAAAATTGGCTCTGGTGATGTGAGCTCTCATTGCTTTGGCGCTGACTTTGTCAAGAGCGGGCCCGGTTATGGACACAAACGTCAAGTCCGGAACCGAATCCATCTTGTTAGCAGACATGTGAGTTTGACCCGATATGCGTCCTTCCATTGCCGTTCGAAGCAATGCAAGTGGTTTTCATACAGTCTCACCCGGACCTTGACTGAAATGTGGTTGGAGTTGGTGGGATTCCTCTGCTTATTGATATGTAAGCATGACGTCCAGTCAGAGGCGTGATGCCAAGCATTCTTGTTTTCCTCAAAGGGTCTAGTTTGAAGAGGAGCAGATTCCGATAGGTCCGTTCTTGGACGGTGACAAATGCACTACAAAGACGCGAGCCGCTACGGTGAGGCTCGGCGAAATGCCGCTACATAGCTCGCACTACCGCTTTGAACCTTGGAAGAATACCAGCTGTCGCGCTATTATTACAGGAGAAAGGATTCACAGCTGATTACGTCTCGGGAGACAGGGAGTCCTGAGGCTCCAGTACTAACGCAATACGGAAATTGAGAAAGCTTGGCAGCGCCTGAGTTGTTTTTCCAGCCGCTGTTCCAGCCAAGTGTTGATGAGGACCATTGATGATATATCGGGTCCATCGTGATGGACTGAATAAGAATCGTCAAGAAATCTGTTTCATTAAGGGCGTATTATAAATACACTGATATTTCGACAAAGGCTGAGAGCATTTATGGTGGTTAATTTGAATATAAATACAAGAAGATCATCACTCTCTGTCTACTTGCATCACTAAACTACAGCAGCCACGAGTCTACACATATTTGTTCTTCTCAGCTATTTGAAACTGTATCAAAACTTCAGACAGGATGTCCTCATACGTGATCAATGGAGCGTCGACAGGCATTGGCGTAGGTCTCGCCTCGTCCTTTGCGTGACACGAGCATCTCTAACTTCACCATGGAACAGTTCGAATTTCTGCGACAGCTCTCGCTCAACCCAGCCAATACTGTCATCGGTCTAGTCCGAAACGTCAAGAGCGTTGAAGCCAAGGCGAAGGCGGAGATAAACAGAAGTAACGTTCACATTGTCCATGGAGACTTGGACAATTATGAAGTGCTGAAGGTAAGTTTTGCGAGTTATTCACAGAACATTTTACCTGCTGACCCTGAGAAGAAAGCAAGTGAGGTTACTGCAGAGATCACTGGCGGGAGTCTCGACTATCTGATTGCAAACGGAGCTCGTCTTCCCGAAGGATCCAGTTTCGTTGGGTTTGGAGATTTGTAAGTATTCATTCCTGTGATGATGGTAATATCATTACATAAATATCATGCAGCTAGATCGCTAATATTAAACATTCAAAAGGGGAAAAGATCCTGTCGCTCTGGAAGAGGAGATCCTAGCAGGTTGCAAAACAAATGTCGTTGGGACCATACATCTGTTCAACCTGTTCACGCCACTGCTTTACAAAGGAGTGCAGAAAAAGGTCGTCTTCATCTCTTCTGGACACGCCGACCTTGACCTTATCACCAAATACGAGATTGACGTGACCGGACCGTACGCCCTCGGGAAGGCCGCCACAAATGTCGTCGTGGCTAAGTTCCATGCTGAGCATGCCAAGAATGGACTGCTCTTCATGAGCATCAGCCCAGGAGTGGTTGATACCGGACATTTCGACCCTTCAAGTTCCAAATGTGAGCACCTGACTGATCTATCTCTGTGTTTGCAAATGATGTCCAAGGGAGCCATGAGAAACTAATCTAACACCAATGAACAGTGACAGAGAAAGAACGGCAGAGTCTTGCGGATATAATAGCCAAGTTCCAACAATATGCACCGCACTTCAAAGGTCCGATCACCCCCGAGGAATCTGTCAAGAAAGTCATTTCGGTGTATGAGAAGGCGAGCGTTGCGAATGGTGATGGAGGTTCCTTTGTTTCTCATCTTGGAACTAAGCAATGGCTTTAACCTTTCGTGATTCATGACCAAGGTGCCACTTTGGCAGTTCAACATGTCAAATCAAGTGCTATGAGCACAATGTGCCCGAATGTCAATCGATTGGGTAGTATCTTGGCACATTGGTAACCATTCGACAGAAATTCTAGTGCCCTCTCGTACAACACCAACAATTGGGCAGAAAGATAATCATCACGGTCGTTTCAATACTATGATTTATTCGCTGGCTCAATACACCCCTTGCATCTATGATGTGACATGCCTCAACTACTTTTCATATCCTCTCAATTTTCAATAGTGCAGCGATATTGTCTAACTGGGCTCTAAACATTCTGATCCAGATCATGTTGACGACAGTAAGTGCCTTACGCCTGCTTATATAAGCGTTTTGTTCCAAGCTCAAGCTATCCAAGCCTTTACTGTCCGGAACACAAGTAATGTTTTATGTCTCAAAGCCAACTACGCGGTGAATTCGTTCTTACCTCTTCAAGCCAGCTATCTCCGTAGGTCCTCGGGTTTATAGTTTTGTAATATCCCTGTTGTACATTCAGCCCACCCCCGGATTTGGCCCACCTTCCCCACGCAAATTGCCATTTTCAAATTAATTCTAGAAATTACTTATTATTTAATGTGGGCATGATAATCAATGACGACTATTGACTTGATATAACAGAGAACAGCTATGTCTTGTTAAAGCTAGAAGTCAGGGATGGCCACGCCGATCTTGCGTACTTTGGCCAGTCCAAGGATGCCATTTGCAATAGCAAGATCAGTCAAGCCGACACCGATGATTTTATATATCACAAATCCCTCGCTCAGCCACAGCTCACGAGCTTGGGGATCTATGTTAGGTTGTGCTTTCTGTTCGCCACGCTGCCAGCTCAAGATCTGCCCAACTTCTGTAACGCGCTCAGCATCCAGACCACTTTGGATCAACTCTCCCGTATTGGCCAAACACTCATCTCGATCGTCGACAAGGATATTTCCCAACCCATCTTTGCGTTCACTGTAAGCTTCAGGGTGCTCTATTGCATATCGGATCACTTCGGGATCAAGTTCGATCATGTCGGCCTGCCAGGAACCAATAGCTGAGACAAATGGCTCTCTCCTGCGTTTTGTATTTCCCGACCCTAAGATTTTGGCCAGTCGGAATACTGGGGATTTGGACGCCACCGTGCAAAATATTGCGTCAGCAGCGGCGAGTACGATGTCGAGAGATTGGCCATAGTATGCCCGGGACGGGTCTAACACGGCCAATGATGCCGAAGAATTCCAGTATTTCTTGTTATCCTCACGCACCTGCTCGACGAGGGAGTAAGCACGGTCTACCGAACGGTTGATGATAGTCATCGTCTTTATCTCCGTGCCCCGGAGAGCTAAAGCGAGACGGCAGCACCATAGTGCCTGCTTCCCAGCACCAAAGATGACGACATGCGCTGTGTGACGTCTCCACATATATGGGATCATGGTCGAGAGAGCGGTTCGGTAGCCAGTAACCTCCTCGGCGTTGACCAGTCCGATAGGGAACCCCGACGAGTTGCACAAGGACAAGACCCCTCTAAGTGAAGGGTTGATGACTGTTTCGCCAGCGTCCACCAATTGTGCGGGCGTGACAATTATATTTGTTCCGACGGCGTCTCTAGATGTGAATGCACGAGAGAGAGTTCTCTGTCCGCTTGATCGGTTGGCGACGAGTGGTTTTGGTTGATGTTCGCGCTCGTCGCTGATCGAGAAATCAATGAGAGCATTTTCGAGACGTTGCTGAAACTCCACGATCTCAGACCGACTTAGGCTGATGAGAAGGTCGTGTACGACCGAGTCACCGAGGACGAGGAGTTCTTCGCCCATTGTTGTTCTTTTTGCTGGCGGAAGAGAAATATTGTTTTCGAGGAAAGAGACAACTGCAGTTCAATGGAATCAAACAAGAGTGCCGTATGAGCGTGTGGATCTGCGTGAAGCTCATAAGGGATGTCGCATCACGTATGAACTCAAAGGTTCGGGGCGACAGCCAGTACTGGGCTCTCAGAATTGCTACGACGGTGTAAGTCAACAGTCCCGCGCACGGAATCCGCATTGGCTGGTGGTCTCATGGAACCGGGCCATGTATCTCTGCATGCTGTGCTGTCTATCCTCTCGAGAATGGAAAATTACCAGAGCGGAATTAGTAATAGGGAAGGTCAACATCTTGGAGTGCCTTGGCTATCGTAGCCGATTATTCGAATCCTGCATGCATGTTCCCTGCAGCCAACTGATTCGGCACACTCAGTCCAAATCGGGGAAGCAGAAAGCGCCGCTATTGGACGGATTCGCCGAGGGCTCTCGCCGAGCCACCTAGGGGCCGACGGTCAACTTGTCTGGATCTCTGCGGCACTCGCGGCAGACATGGACTTGTCTTTTCACCACTGCATTGTCCGAATGACGGCTTCCCCCCTGCACTGGTGGCTGATTTGGTCGATTCAGCCTCATCGAGCTGGAATTCGTGAACACCTAACCTCCCGAAACTTGAGCACACTGCTCCACAGCCTTCTTACGCTTTTGAATCTCCAACTGGGCCGAGTCGTTCGTTTCCGTACCGTCACATGCGTTATGGCGACCGAACAGCATCAGTCCCACTTCCTCCCTCAAGAAGAAACTACCGTATCTCCAAGGAAACTAAACTCCAGTATGCCTGCTTTGCTCAAAGTCACCTTCGCGGCCGAATATCATTCTTCATCCATCTTCTAACAACCAGCAGAAGCCAGAGCCTGCATCACTTGCCACCAGCGCAAAGTTAGATGTGATATTCTCACGATAGGATCTCCATGTACGAACTGCCTCGCTCAGGGTCAGCCAAGCTGCCAGATCTACAAGAACAACAAGTTTCAAACTGCCCACGCCCGATCTGGTCGCCGCTCGCCTCGTATCATTGCTATCAAACCTCGAAATCACCAGACACTGCAGCCAATCCAAGCCGCATCCGCATCTCAGGACGACACGGACGGAACTCAATGCGCTACAAATACTCCATTACATCGAGTTGCTGAAAATACTTCGAGCCCCTTGAAAGCGCATGAGCTTCCCGACGAGCGACAACAAGATGCTCGTCGGAGCTACCGCGGCTCTGCGTTGCAGTTCGCCACGTCCGATGATCCAGCCCAGCTCAATGAACAGACGACGCAGAATCTGGCAGACTTCCTGGACCATAGCGTGGAAAGCCCAGGCGAAATTGATGCAAATCATCGCGTGCACTTTATCGGGAACGAGTTCTCAAATTTGCATTATTTGGTCCGTCGACGTGCTTCGCACATAAACCATGATCAGCTTCACTTCGCAAGTCCGAATTCTCTTCCGAGGACCATCTCCGCACCCTCCGAAGCACTTAGACTGCCCGATAAGTCTCTTGCAGACGAGCTCGTCCAAGCCTACTTCAGTCGTATCAACCCGGGATGGCCCATCGTGGACGAGGAAGACTTTTTGAACCGGTACAGGTCTACCGATCCAAGAGACTCAGTTCCTCTCCTGCTCCTCAATTCTGTCCTTCTTGTGGGCGCCCACGTATCGGCAACACGACGCAAGGACTACAAGTCGCTCAGGTCTTGTTTCTTCCGCCGAGCCAAAATGCTTATAGATGTACAATACGAGGACGACAGAAAGGTATACATCCAGGCGGCGCTTCTCATGACGTGGAACTGTGACCACCTCGAGGACATTGTTTCTAACTCATGGTATTGGGTTGGTTTCGCGGCGCGAACAGCCTTGGGTCTAGGCATGCACCGGGATATATCTCAATCTCGAATGTCGGCCGTTATAAAACGAGAATGGACTCGGCTGTGGTGGGTGCTGTTCCAGTTCGACGTCTTAGTATCCGTAGCCCATGGACGGCCTCAAGCCATGTGAGTGTTTTCTACTGTTTTTGCTTATCAGTCAGACGCTAATCGCTCAGAAGACGGCTTGATGAGTCTGACACTCCACCTCTGCAGGAGTGCCACTTCGAAGGGATTCCTGGTGCCAAAGTGGCCTTCGTTATGGCGCATACCCACCTATGCGTCATCCTGTCCAGGTCGATGCGGCAGATCTTACAGCTAAAGTCTACCGCGGCAGAAAGAACAGATGCATTAAGACAGGCTGACGAGTCCCTTAGCCAATTTATAATGCAGCTGCCTGACTGTCTTCGTTCGCCTCAGCCTCAGGCCGACACCTGGCAATCATTTCTCCACCTTACCTACAATAACTTCCTCATCCTCCTCCACAGACCTCCCTCTCAGACCAAGACTAAGTCTTGTCTAACAGATACGTCGGGTGATTCGTCCATATGTGCTGATGCCGTTTCGGTTATCACATCCACCTTTGAATTTATTGGAGCAACAAGGGCGTTCGGCGAATTGGCACTGCCATCCGTCTACACCCTTTTCACCTCTTTGGTTTACGTCAGTGGCGGAATTACGTCCACGAATCCGCTAGTCGTAGCCAAGTCAAAAAGAATGCTTGATTCTCTATTAAATTCGCTTCGAGAACTCGCTCATTTTTACATATATCCACGGAGTATTCTCAAGGTTTTTGAAGGGCAAGCTTTGTGGGAACGCCAGGGAAGGAATCAGTGCGATGGACCGAATCAAACTTTTGCTACAGATCATGAACAACACCAAACGGATGATGTTCACGGAGACAGTCTTGACGTTTTTCTCACGAAGTGTCTCCTGGACATGTCACCCGGCATCGACTTTGGTCCCACCAAAGGGCCAAGTGACATGATCCTCACTCCATCCTCCATCCTGTCTAACCAGACATCCTTGTTCACTGCTGCAGAAAGCCCTGGAGCTGACGCGACGCTCTCTTCAGGGGCAAGAACCAATAACATATTCCATAAGGAACCACATAAAGGAGGTTCAACTGAGTGTCATTCGATGGCAGGCGATTCAAACACACTACCTTGTCAATGGGCATTTGATATCCTATCAGACAGTACACCTGATGGACAAAATATACCATAAACAATTTATCTGAATAGCGAAAGTCTTTGGATCACATGCATTGGTATGGCAAAGGTGACAGGCTTGGCGGTGAAATCAGCATTTATTACATTAAATGTGAATATGTTTTGGACTTCACTCCGAGAGCATGTGCCTTGTAGAGACTGCGTACAGCACATGACCAGTCTTTCACTGTGAGAGGCAATGTCTCCTAGGTGATGAAGCATCAGTCACACACTATGCCTTCAAAGATCGCGGCACTACAACACACAGTCTGCTGAAAACAAAGGCAACTATACCAATGCAGTTTTATATCCAAATACCACTATAAAGAGTGCCACTAGTAAAGAATATGTCTTTCAGTATTGAATCCAGTCATATGCTATCCAGATCAACCGCCCAGGTACAAGCAAAGGGCACAAGCCTAACCGCCACATCCCGCACTATTCGGGTTGCTGTTGCATGTATCAAGCTAGCAATACACTCTCTGGATAAATGAGCTACTTAAAGGAAATTCCCTCAGAAACTGCAATTTATCGTTGATTTCATATATTTCTACAGTTCGGGGAAGTAGTTGGTCCTTGCTGGTATCCGCTGTGATCGAGTCAGGTTCAGAGGATGAAGTCACTGCTGATTGGCCGCCATGTCCGAAACTAGTTGAGGGTCTCCTGGGGCCTACATTATCATTGGTCGAGGGAGGCCGAGAATTGTCTCTTGCATTTTGATTTGGACCCTATGTCGGCGAAAGAACACCGAGACGAGCGTTATCGATGTACTCTCTTCACTTATTGCTTATTGCCATTCTGGTATGCTTTATAAGACGAGCTTGTAAGGAAGCCATGCCCAAGCACGATCTATTGAAGTTTTGCTTTCACTATTTTTCTTTTGCCAATCGACAATGATATTTCAGAAGATCAAAACCGACCCTGGCCCTGCTCCTGATGGCGGAACGACGGCTTGGCTTCAGGTTGTTGCCGGAGCCCTCATAAACGCCCTGACATGGGGTTACTCATCCTCCTTTGGCGTGTACCAGCTCTATTATACTACCGCCTTGTCTCTTCCGCCCTCGCAAGTCTCCTGGATCGGTTCTACCCAAGTCTTTCTTACCTTCTTTCTCAGCGCCTTCTCCGGTCGGTTCGCCGACGCAGGATTAGCCCAGCAGACGGTGCTCCTTGGGTGCTTTCTCGGTGTATTCGGCACATTTATGACGAGCTTGACTACAAAGTACTGGCAGATCTTTCTGGCCCAGGGGGTATGCACAGGGTTAGGAATGGGCTTGATGTACATGCCTAGTGTTGCTATCATCAGTTCCTACTTTCAGAAGAAGAGAGGTTTAGCAATAACCACATCAGCGTCTGGAAGTAGTGTCGGAAGCATTGTCTTTCCATTGGTGGTGCAGAATCTGCAAAATAGAATAGGTAAATGAACAGTCTTTCCGCTTTGATTACGACTAAACTGACCAGCAAAAGGATTTTCCTGGGCTGTTCGCGTCCAGGCTCTTATTGCCCCGCTCTTTACCATCGTCATCCTCACTTTAATACGCCCCCGACTACCGCCCCGGAAGGCCGGTCCTGTCATCGAACTGCATGCCTTTCTTGAAGCCCCGTACACCCTCTTCACGATCGGCATGTTCTTCATCTTCCTAGCTCTTTATTTTGCTTTTTTCTATGTCAATTTATACGCCACCTCTGTTATTGGCGTTTCCAACGAGACGGCTGCAACCCTTCTTGTCATTATTAACGCCATCACGATACCATCACGCCCTCTACTGGGCTACATCTCGGACAGATGGTTGAATGCCTTGATGACGACTGCACTGGCGAGCACATTACTGGCGTGTATGCTCTTCCTTTGGATTCCTGTCAAGACTCTCGGCGGCATGTACGCCTGGGTAGTGGCATATGGTTTTGCAACTGGAGGAACCCAAGGCATGTTCAGTGGTGGTCTGGCTTCACTCACCCGTGACCCTGCGAAAGTGGGAACAAGGTTCGGCATGGTATGTTCTGTCCTAGCCTTTGCAACTTTAGCAGGACCACCGATAGCTGGAAGTCTCATACAGAGCATGAACGGCGCTTTTCTTGGGGCTCAGGTTTGGGCCGGGGTTGTAACCCTCACTGGTGCTCTTTTTATCACCGCATCCCGGTGGTCAGATCGGAAAGCTGTTCACTAGAGGAGCATCAAAAGTGGCTAGTGGGTTGCGAGTTTCAATGACAAGTACATGTATGGTGTAAACGTGAATATCCGTTTTAACTGAAATAGAGAAGTACCATGCGCACTTTCAGCTTCCATGGTTCCTGACTTTTAAGCAAATCGAAAAGTTCTCCTGCAAATACCATCACTGAGATTTTCGCTGATATGGGCTTGTCTTGTTTACCGGCTTGAACTCAAATTGGCGTATGAACTGCCCCATAAACTAATTATCTCTATCATGGCAAGATGCCGACCTATATGTACTCTCCATCCATATCCGAACTATCCACAAATATGTTACATCACAGTCTCATCAAGCAAACATTATCTAATAAACTCATGATTACTAAGTCTAAACCATTTCCAGCGCGAGAAGACGTACCTAGATATGACTACCGGAGATTGATCCTGAGACTGAAAGATTTTGACGTATCGTCCTCGGAGAGCGGGTTGTCTACTGTCATCGGGAGAAATTCAAAAGACTCGATCTGGACTCCTTCAAACTCCCGATACTCCTGCAACATTTTCGAGGCCCCATTGCAAAATGGCGTTCTCGTGACCAAGGCATCAAAAGCCTCTGCTTCCTGCGGAGACTCGGCTTCCCTGTGAATGACGAGCTTATTCGTTTCGTCTTCACCCATTAATTCGTATACCTCAGGTTTGACCTCATCGGCCAGATCCTCTTGGATCACCATGTGGTACATGACTCTCTTCAGATCACGGGCTGGCCTGTTGAGATTCCGCACCCAGAAACTGACCAAAATCTCACGAAGGGGGATCTTCTCGTGCTTGTAACGCCAGTCAAACTCTTCATTCCAGGCCTGTTTACAGACTAGGGTATCTCCGTACTGGGTGTCTGAATTGAAGTAAAGTAGCTCATCGATCACTTGAGGGGTGATGGAAGGCAGAAGCAGACAAACAACTCCAAACTCTGACGGCTTGAGTGTTGGGTACTCTTCAAGTAATGTTTCTTTCTCATCCTCAATATCGATTGGGTCGACTTCGTAGCCCCAGTCCTCGAGCCTCTGAATCGCTTTGGACCCATCTGGTTGAGCAAGAACCAAACGGCGACTCATCTCGAACGGGTCGTTCCGAATTTTCCGGCCACCGTAGTTTACCACGTTTACCTGGTCAGCTGGGTTGTCCTGCGTGATAAGTACGCTGTGGTGAAGTGGTAGCCTCTGCCCTGTGCGGTTAGTGCGAGCAAAACACTGGGTCTCGGCGTCTCGAGTACTAAGAGGGCTCGTCAGTATCTGGTAGTTAGCCGACTGTAGGTTGAGCCCAGTGCCTCCAGCGGAAAATGTAGTGATGAGTATACGAGAGTGCTTGGCGTTCTTCCGTGCTGTGAGGCTGGTGAAACTGTTGAGAACGGCCTCACGATGTTCTGGGCGGGCGCGAGTGTGCCACAAGGCGGGGGTGAGTTCGGGCATACGCTTCAGCAGAAACAAGTACAGGTAGACGGCAGTGCCCAGAGTTGGCGTGACTATGACCATTTTTTTGAGAGAGAGATCTTCCTTGTGGAGGCTGGCTTGCACTGCAGGGTCTGCAGGGCGCTTGTCGTTATCTTTAACCATGCGGCCGATCTCTGCAACGATGAAGTCCAGCTTCGGAGAGCCATGCACGATTTCCTCGAGGTTTTGTTGAAATTGCGCTACCCTCTCGACCTTGAGTTTGTTTTCCTTCATCTTGTCTATGGTGTTGCTCACGCTTTCTTCGTCGATTTCAAGGTCTCCCTCGTCGATGAGGTTAGCGGCACCGGGAAACAGTGAGACGAAGTGAAGACCAGCATCGACGCCTGAAGCGTACTGGGGCTCAAAACTTTCCTTGTTCTTTTTAGCGGCTTTTGCTTGGTTACGAAATACCCCTCTGGCCGTGTACGCAACCTGCTGAACGTTGTCAAGATACTCCTGTGGCGTTTCGAACCAAACCCTGTTGGGCTTGGTTACCTGTAGATTTGTGATTGGCTTCCCGCAAAACTGCGTTGTGACAGTATTATGAAGCACGAGTCTTTCATCGAAAACTTTGGCAAAGAGTTCACGAAATTCCTCCATGTCCTCGTCCGAGCGCCTGGCCTCACCGTGTGCGGCGATAATATCCGCTACTGTCGCGGTGCGTGACAAGTGGCTTGAGTTGCTGAAAAGACCCACGGGTAGCTCCCAATCCTCAAGCAAACGGATTGGGGTCGCACTTACCAACCATAGATCCAGGCCTTGTCCGACGTGAGATTTAGCGATAGCAATAGATCTTGATTCTAGGCGCATAGCCCTATGACTTTCATCGCTAAACATCACCCCAATTGAAGGGGCTTCCTCGTCTGTGAAAGTCTCGAGCACTTTGGTATTGCCGTGAGAAGACAGGAAGATGTATGTCTCTGGTGCTGCTGATGAACCCTTTGCTGCTGACTGGCGAAGGTCCTTCATGACCCCTTTGAAATCGCGCTTCAGGCGAGCTGGCACACTTTCATGCACAATGCAGAGATTGTACGCCGACGTGTCTAGAACCGCGTGTTCAAACACCGAGATCCATTGAGCAACAACAGGTAGCGGAGCTTGCAAGAGGCATGCGCCTGAGGGAGCAACACCAGCGTCCACAAAGCTGCGCGCTTGAGAAGTCGGGACGCAGTAACAGATTATTCCGGGCTTCTGTGAAGGACACTTCAACCCATCGCCACTAGCAGAAGCCGGCAGGTGAGAAGAAGCAGCAGCAGCAGCTCCTCTCGTGACTCTCTTTGTGGGAGCGCTCCAAAACGCCTTTACTACGCGCGCAGACTCAAATATTGAAGCACGGAGAAGGGCACATGCAATGATGATGAAAGTTTTTCCCGTACCGGCAGCGCTGGCCTGCAGACCGCCCCTGAGTCCTCCTGTTCTTTCGCGCTGATTGAGCATCCGCCAGGCCTCCCAAAGTTGAAAGGGGGTGACATTCAATCTGCTTTTGGGTAGACGGATAGATCGAATTTGGGGATCATGGTGTTTCTCGGGGCTGAACCCTTCGATGAGATTACTGCACTGCTTTACAAACTCATCCAAACTGACCGGTGGCGATACAGGGAGTTGCGAGTTGAGATTGCTGATTGGGTCTGGGGACTCCGCCAGAAGGCTTGCAAGTTGAGCTTGATCCGCCATGATGATATGGACGGTCGTGCTCTTTCCAGTTGAGTTCGAATGTGTAGTATCCAGTGGTTTGCTGTTGGTGATGATTAAATTTACAATTATCAGCAGTGAATTCAACCTATTTGTATAAATCACCGGACTGACCTCATCAGCTGTGATGGGATTTCGACGATATGGTCAGAGTGTCCAGACAATGAGAACTTTCAGTAGTTGCGCATTGTTGATATTGACACCTATAAAAAAATTGAAAAGAATCCCATTGTAATATACGGCCTTGATTGACCAACTCAATAAGCAACAACTCTAATTGCAATTGTCTTGCGGCTGACCCTTTTGTTGTACAACAACTGCTATTACAGCACAAAGAATACATTAATACTTTGTCTAGTACTACTATACCAAGCCTTTAATTTTTGCCACTTTGTGGGCCGTTTCACCTCACCGGGTCTGCGTTGTGTTGCCCGGTGGATTGTTACCAAGGTTGCCGTCTTGTTGAATGACCTGTTGAGCGCCATAGTGCGCGAAGGCATATACAGAGGCCATAGGGTGACACCCAGTTGCGTAAGGCATAGCAGAAGAGTCTATGACACGGATGCCGTCAAGTCCTCTAATTCGAAACGAACCGCCCTCCAGGACCCGTCCAAGAGAAACTGTACCAACCTGGCAAAAGGCATTCAGCAAATATTACAGGTGAGAGCACGGTATCCAAGGTTTCAATCTTGTTCCGAAACGTCCTGATCCACTTACCGGGTGATGAAATGTGGTCGCTGAATTCTGAATCGCACGCCATAGGTCCTCATCTGATGTGACATCCGAGCCAGGGAAGACCTCTCGAACAACGAGTTTGCTGAGAGATCTATCGGCCCAGACGTCACGAAGCCTCTTGTACCCGTGTAGCATGGCCGCTTTGTCACCTAAATGCGACAAAAGCGCAATTGTCAGCATGATACCAGTGGACGTCAACGGTTTTCGTGACTTCCAAGAGGTCACTTCACACTAAAGGCTGGGTATGATATGCTGTACATACTATCAGAACCCCAGTAATTGGAGTTAATTATCGGATCGTCGCGGAAGTCGTTCGATGCCAAGTGCATTTCTCCGTTTGCTTCAGGCTGCACAAGCCCCACAAAGCCCGAAATGACATTCCCGGTAGCGTTTCCGCTCAAAGGAACTGTGGCGCACTGGATCAAAAGATGGCCCCGATCCGCTGGTAGATCCGTATGAAAGGAACTATTCACATTTTCGAATACGGAGTCAGGGGCACGGTAGACTGCAAAGGACACGCCGTTGGGTGATCCCAGCAAGCCCGGAGAGGCCACCTCTGTATAGTCTGCATTGGCTTGGGTAGCCATGGTCTGGTTATTGTCGTATTGGTACAGTGTCTGCACGTCATCGGTGACCTCGTACTCAATAAAGGAATTGTGATGATCAAATCTGGAGGAGAAGTACGAAGAGGCGTCAGAATGGCTTTTTGTTCCTCACGGAGACGTATCATGGGCTAGACTCCCTGACTCACAAATTCCTTCCAATGTCCGGTATGTCTGCTACGACATCAATGCTCAGGTTGCGAAGATGGTCAGCGGGGCCCACACCGGAGAGCATGAGAAGCTAAATATCTAAGGTCAACCACAAGTATGGCAGAAATATCTCACGCCAGTCTGAGCATCTTACCTTCGGACTGTTTATGGCACCACCTGAAAGAATAACTTCCCGGGCCTGGACAGTAGTTTCTTCCGAGGGGTTGTCAGGATTGACATATGTTACACCAGTTGCGCGAGTACCGTCGAAATTGACCCTAGTGACCCAAGCATTGTGAAGTTGCTGAGCATTTGATCTCGTAGCCATCTGCCAACCAAAAGCCTGAGGCGCGAACACCCTAGTCCTGTTCTCTCCGCGGACACCGACCAGACCGCTCGAAACCCCAATGCCAGTGCCATCGCTCAGGTCGACCAGAGGGAGACCCAGTGTGGAGGTATAAGCCATCATGACGGCTGTCTCGATCCCGAGGTCATTATTTCGCATCGTAAGCTCTATAGGGCCGTCGCCGTAGACACTGTGGTTGACTGGTGGGTTGAAAGTCTGGTCAGGCAGTCGGTTGTAATGCGAGACAGCCCTGAAGTTCTCAACCAGGTTTTCCCAACGTAGTCCATCGTCACCCGCAATGTCAGCCCATTCATCGAAAATAGAAGCAGCGCCACGGCAGTGCCCAAGATAATTTATAGCGCTGCCGCCACCAAAGCCACGGCCTTGGTCAAGGGTAGGAGTGCGGCCGTTGAGATTCGGATCAGGCTGGGACGTATAGTTCCAGGCGTGCTCAGTAAAAAGCAGCCGAGGAGCGAAGAGCGGGACGTCTATGTTCTCGACGTCTGCATTTTGTGGCCCGGCCTCCAACAGCATTACAGAGACGTCGGGGTTCCGCGACAGCTGCTCAGCTACCACAAAGCCGGCCGTACCGCCCCCAACGACCACGTAGTCAACCTGCTGGGTCTGGCTACCGCCACCTGTTTGCCGACGGGTAGTGGTCGAGGAGGGCAATGCGTAGACAGGGAGTGCGGCAAGTGCCCAGAGAAAGTTATGCATTATGCTTTTGCTCGTGGCAGAAAACGTCATGTTGGCCGTGGTTTGTACAGGTGAATATGGATTACTGTGGCTAAAGCCTGTACAATTGGCACTTTACTCGGTGCCTCAAGAGCAAGTCGGTCGGTCAGAAAAGAAAGACTTGTGACGCGGTTTACGTATGCAATCTTGGTCATCATGTGAAGCATGACATTAAGTATTCCTGCACTATCATATAATTACTCCTCTAATTTGGTGCCTCCCATGGCCAATTGGTATAAGTCAGGTTGTATCACAACTGAATCTCCCGATAATTCCAACAAGGTCGCCCGCAAAGCCCAGCTATGACCCATGGAATAGGATGAAGGCAGCCAAAGGCAGCTACGGAGCACGACGTCCGACATTATCGGAGCTCTGAGTGGAAAGGATCCGAGAATGCGTCCGAGCTCTACTCGGCACCCGGAAAGCGGCAACGTTGAAGTACTCTGCAAATCCCTGCACGTATGGAGAACCATCATAAGGAACGTCTTGAACGAACGGCCGCCGATAATTGGAGATCATTTTGGGGGGTTCACCCCGCCCTGACCTCTAGAAACCTTAATACAGTGGTGCATGCAGAGAGGATGACGCCGTGGACCGCTACCATTAGCCGCAGGGCGTTGCTTGGCGTGATGACCCCTGGCGGGAACTGGACGATGAGCTTTAGTCTCATGCGGGCCAGTTTGCACGCAGATTGGCGTGTATAAAGGCGTCACACACTCACACTAGCACTAAAAGCGATAGGCCTTTCTTGGATGGATCAAGTAACCATCAATTGATGAAGCCGAAACTCACGTCCAAAATGGCCACCTATCTCATCACCGGAACAGCGAAAGGCCTCGGCCTCGAGCTGACGAAGCAACTCTCCGAGCTGCCAGAATCACAGATATCCAAGATCTTCGCAGTAACCCGCAGCCCGCCGACCCCGGCCCTGAGTGATCTGATCAGCCGCAACGATGGGCGGGTCGTCAACATCATTGCGCCGGTCGACGATACTAAAAGCGTAGAGAAAGCAGCCCAGGAGGTGAAAGGCCAGCTCGGGTCTAAGGGCCTAGATGTTCTCATCAATAACGCTGCCATCCAGCAGCACAGTCCCAACAACAAGATGGAGGACTTCAGTCCAGCTGACTTCTCTCGAATCCTTGAAACCAACCTTGTAGGACCGCATCGTGTTATCACTGCCTTCTTGCCGCTTCTTCGAGCTGGCACACAGAAAAAGATTATCAACATGTGAGCTTGCTGGGGCGCCACCTTCTATTTACTGCTCCAAGAGTCCAAGATTCACTAGAAACTATAGACTGATCACATGGGAATAGCTCCTCAACGATGGGATCCATCGCATGGGCAGATGCCATGAACATCGCTCAAGGGTCTGCGTACAAGACCTCCAAGGCAGGCCTTCATATGCTTAACAAGCAGTTCTCTCTAGACTTGGCCGAGGAGGGATTTACATGTCTTTTGGTATCGCCAGGGGTGAGTTTGAAGCTCCAACAATACGTATAATGCAAGCTGCTGACTAAATACCCCTTCAGTGGCTCAAGACAGATCTGGGCACCGATTACGGAGATTTCACTGTCGACGTTGGCGCTGCCGAGATCAAGAGAATTGTGCTAGCATCTACTCCAGCTCAAAATGGCAAGTTTCTTAACATCCATGTTCCTGGACATGAAAATTCACCAGGCAGATATGATGGGAAGGAGATCGAATGGTAAAGCTGCCAGGGCATGTAGTAGCGAAATACATGTTCATCACTTCGTAGTGAGTTGGCTGTAGACGATGTTGTTAGGCTAGTCATGTAGTCTTAAAATAATTAGGCAGAGACATCCATCCGAGACTGAATACACTCTGTAACTTATGCGGGCCTTGTTCCAAGATTAGCGAGTCTACAAGCCATCTCAACTTGCTCCTTTCTGGGGATACACTGGGGCAGGCAGGACAGTGAGCATAAAATGCTTCTCATGACGTGTTGACACCATTGGCTGCCTGATACTGGGATTTAGCAAATAATCTGGGAAACTGTTCAAATCAGCCAGATTTTGAGGGCCTGTGATGAGTGTCCCCTGCTCTAGCTTCGGACGGTCAGATAGATTCAGCATAGTGACGATCCAGGTAATTCGAAACGTCACAAAGTTCAAATTACTTTCAGAAGGGAAAAGGATTGAAGAAGATAGATGGATAACTGCTCAGATCGATGTGTTCATAAGCTACGCTAGGACAGGTGATGCTTAGGTGACTCCTGAGCGGCGTATATGCACGACTACGTCTGAGGGACCGCGATAGCTTGAATCGAATAATTGCGACATAGTTCCACGAATCAAGCATGGAGTTCCTATTACTCTGCTGAAATTGATCTAATAAGTGGCAGGCACCGAGCTGATTTTGCCGCCATCAGTGAGGACCACATTTCCGTGAACCCATGCACCGGCTTTTGATGCAAGCCACAAGGTGACACCAGCCATGTCTTCCATATTGCCCGGTCTCTGCATTGGTGACACAAGAGATGACTTCTCGTCGTCTGACAGGTTCTCCGTGCTTGCGATAAACCCCGCTGTCAATTCGGAGGGATAGACTAGGTCTCGTCAGTGATGATAGCATTGTCAGAGCGGAGACTATCGAAGACTTACGACCGGGCGCGATCACGTTGAACCGAATCTTGTACTTGATAAAGGTGGTCGCAAACTGTTTCATCATGTGCGTCAAACCCGCTTTGCTAGCACTGTATGTATAGTGTGGTATTGGGATTCGGTCGTAAGCAGCCTCTGATCCCGTAGCAATCACTTGGGAGCTTTGCGCGACGTTCCCCTTCCTGTTTCCTGCATCCAGAAGGGGGAGAAATGCCACTATGGACCAAAATGGGCCGCCAATGTTTGTGGTAAATGTGTTGAGGAAGAAGCTCTGGTCGATATTCCAGAGATCTTTTTGCACGTCGGATAAGGGTGACTGATCCGGCCCACAGATAGAAACCTTGTCGCCAAACATTGGACCCGTAGTCCCAGCGTTGGCCACCAGTAGGTTGATGTAGCCGACCTCGGATGAAATTCGCTTTGTGATTTGTTCCAAGTCTGCTTTCGAGGTAACATCTCCTACAGCAGGAATGAGGTTACCATATTTCTGTGTGGAAGTTTGTTAAGTCGTCATGTACGATCCAGGAGCATTCGTTGAGACGTACAGCTTCCTTTTTCGCAACGCTCTCCAATACATCTTTGCGGCGTCCAACGATGTAGACTTTCGCTCCATTTTCCTCCAATGCTTTGGCTATCATGAGTCCGATGCCTATATCCTCTATTAATAAAACCTTCTTGGAAGACACATGGTTGGCCAAGAACTCACCCGTGGCACCGCCAGTAACGACGGCGACAAGGCCTTTCACGGTAAACAGATCTGTCGCTGATAGCGATGGCGACATGATGATTTCAGATTGCCTTCAAATACCTGCGGCACTATTTTGTGTGGACTACACTTATGCTGAAATTTGGCGTTGTTAAGAGGACGTGGCTGTTAATTTCACCGGTTTGTGTGGCTCGGAGCTGAGAGCATGAATGATAACATTTAACAACAATGAAATATGGCAATGCCATTTAAATTGAGTTTAATATTTTGAACCCCTGTTAAACAGATGAGGAGCAAACCGATCCGCTTCTGGTGATTCGCATTACGTGTATTCGGGAATCGGGGTCCGAGGCGCGTGCATTGCTTTCAACTCGTGGCCGGCGGACGCCGATGGAAGCAACAATAAGAACACCCGGGTGTGTATGCGCCAACAGAACGACAAAATTCCAGCATGAGATTGTACAAGGTAAATTTCGTGTGGGTATGAGCACAGCAGCGTATTGTGTTCACCACACGAGTAAATGCAGTTGATTGTAATCAGTACTACCAAGGTATGGATGCGAGCGGTAACTTATAGCGCCTATTTGTGTTCCTTCCGAGGAGATATTGTAGGTATCGGTATTATCTGTTGCTCCCAAACTGCTGCAGGAATCTATTGCACCGGAAGCAACACCTGATTCCGTGCTGCGTTGATGATCATTGACTGGCGTGAATCAATAGTAATTTGTATTAGAAGAATCTGTGCTGCCAGAATATTTGACTGCGAAGACTTCCAGAGCAAGGGGTTATGTAGGGAAAGATCATGAGATTCAATAGTTAAATAAAGCATTTAAACAATTGTTACAGCAGGGAGTTGTTAGAGAATGTCCGGAATCGCGAAAACCAATAGGGTCTCGGATGCTCGTATTTCTCGCCCTATCACAGATCAGCCGGCACGCCACCTGCAATTCGTCAGCAGACGCAAGACTCAAGTGCTAGCCATGTCTCTGGTACTGAGATATGTACCTAGGTAGATTTTGGGGGCTATTGAGTTATATACGGAGTCGAAGGATCAGATTAAAACATGTTACTTCATACGGGGGGCTCTTGCTGTCCTACCTAATCCGCAAGTGCCCCATGTGAAGCTGAAATGCAGTGTAAGCAATGTCCTGTCTCACTAAGCATGTAGGTCATAGCCACGATAATTCTGAGAGCATTACAACGTCCTTCTTTTAGTGTCCACTTCAATTAGCTATCTTGTTCCGTGACATGCTGTCCGTTTTGGCACGAGCTTGGGCGATAGCCACCCCCTGTAAAAGTCTAGTTCACTCTGATCAGAGTACAGAATAGCCACTCTACTAGAGTTCCTGACTATCTTTGCGGACCAATGTCAGCCGTTCCTTTGCCCCCTCCCCCCACACTTCTTTTGTTTTTTCTTTCGGTTTTTGGTCCGACTTGATGCTTTCACGGTGACGTGAATTATGAATTTGGCGACTCAACGTACATCTACGTATTGGCCTGGGTCATAATAGGTTCGAGTAATTGGACTCGTTGTCGAGATTGGCACGACGCATATTGATACTCGGATTCATCTAAAACAGGTCTGTTTGAATATCCGACGGTTCAGTCTTCAGTTTGGAGGGCTTCGTTGTCCGCATGCATCTAGTAGTCACTGATCGATAAAGCCGAGCAGCATGGAGCAGTCCAGGAGAGTAAATGGTCGATGGAGGCCAGCTTGAGGCCAACAAAGCCCTCAAGTTGAGGTCAGCCCTGAAGATCCTACAATGGGTTCCAACGGCCTTTCCACAAGGCCGGGTCCCCGCCAATGGGAAACCCAGGCAGCAGTCCCGCTTAGGTAAGCGAGCTTCTGCCCAAGTATTAGTACGTCAGCGGGCCCCACCTAAAACATCAGCTCTGGTAATGTCTCGACCTCCCATCCGGGTTCTCTCACCAAGTGCAGTCTTTTGCAGCTTCAGATTCAGCTCGTTTGCAACTTACTTCATGTCTACCGCCCCACATTCCCTAAGAGCCAAAGCAGCCTCCGATTCCCCTCGCGAGGCTGCTGTCGAGCCGGAACAATCTCATGCACAGAACTCGCCTGTGAAGAAGGATACCGAGACCCTATTTAGGGAGGCCATGGAGGAGGCAAATAGTATGACTTCTGAGGAAAGGCGGGAGAAGTATCCTTTTCTGAGTGAGTAAAAGGCTGAAGACGACTTTCAGTTATGACTTTGAGTTGCATATGATTGTATTTGTTTGCTGACTATTGAGCAATTCGACATCATAGAGGAATTCACGGCTGGCACAGTGACTGTTGATAAGGGCATGCAAATCTTGGAAGAGATGGAGAAGAAGGAAGCTGAAATACCCGATGGGACTGAGACCACTGGCCCGAATAATGCCTCATGACGTGCGATGAGACCAAGTAAATTGTTTGGGGGATCTCAGGCCTCCGCAAACTTCTGGCTTTTACGAAAACTTTTGTCAATTTGTGTTTTCTTTTCAGAAGGTGTTCAAAATCGATTCACAGCGACCATGTGACTTGCACTTTGTGCTTCAACTCCATGTTCCCCGCCGTATTCCAGCCTGTACCACACAACATGGTTTTCCATACTTCTCGAGTCCTTCTCAATTTTCAATGTTGGCCGGGGCTTTGGCTGTCCGAACTGGTGCAGAAGAACTAGGCCGCGCGGTGGCTGGCTTGGCAGTGGGCTTGGCAGCGTCTGGTGGTCCAGTGCTGGCAGCCGGTGTGGGAGTACGACATTTGGCCCCTGCGACGCAGTCGAGACTGGCGGTTCAATGTTGAAAGCTGGCGTGGTTTGGTCCCCCGCGCTGCCTGTACTCGCAGCCCTTTCACCCTGGCCTTTCCTTCCTACCTTTTATTTTTAGACCTGCCTAATTTGCAAAGCCACATAACGGGGTGCACAATTTGAGCCAATGTGCTGCGAGTTCCAAGTGACTTCTCAGCTACGCCGCGCCGAGCAGGAGCCGAGTTCATGCTTCTAGACACAGGTGCCGCAGTGACTGTGTCCTCAGCTCTCCGTATCGCCTTGAAAGCGACTGCTGGGCCGCTTGGTGCACCCTTTCCGAACTTTTCTGAGCATAGTGAGGCAGATTAGTGGTCATGTTCGTGGACTCACGAAGCATGCGCTCCAGATCAGTTGGGCTGATCGGCCGCCAGGGAGTCACTCACTTATGAATGTCGGGTCTCTAGGGGCAGCCATTTCTTTCCTGAAAATAGCATCCATGTTTTGCCTTCAGTGACTGCTGCTATGAGGCTTATGTGGGGCTTTGTGGTCAGGCAAAAGGCAAGAAGGGTATGTAGCATTGACAACAGCATGAGAGACTAATCGGTCTTTTCACAAATGTCGTAGCCCAGATTGGAGAAATATATATTTTGATTAGATTCGATCAGTTTGCTAAAAATAATCATTGCTGGAATGGTGCCAGCTATGCGGGTCACAAATGACCGATTTCAGAGCTGATCCTTCAGGCTCAGCCGCCTAAAGCTCGACACAACATTGACCGCGCCTCCAACCCACTATGTGTTGTACAGACCAGTCTTGTACCTCACAGCACAGTTTCAAGATCAATTTTAACCTTGATAACGCTATTCCCAGCTCCCACCGGCCTGAAATAGACCGACCTATTCTGCAGCCATTCGGAGCAGCTCGGTCGGTGTTGTTAAGGATTATTCATACCCCCTAGACTTCTCTTCAATTTCGAGATAGACATTTATATGTTCAGTAAAGCCTCGCGACTCGGTTCTTGAACTAATGTTCAAGACAATCCTCACCATTAAATAACCATCATTTCACATCCTGTAACCCGAGCACCCTGATCTCTTGATCAAAGCTATTTCATCCCAGCCCTCGACCTGCCCTTCTCCTGTTCCACCTACGCTTTTGATTTTCCTTTTCCTTGGAAGTAATTGCCACCTGGTTTTCATCTAATTCACCAATGATGTCTGTGGAAAGCCCCGCCTGCCAGCAAGCTGATGCCGCCTGGAAGCATGTTTTCAAGGAAGGGCCGTATACAGGCGTCTTGATGATCGACTACCTGCGTAGAAAAGCCAACATCGGTACCTGGAGTGACATTTTCAGGGCGGGATTCGACGAAGATACGAAAAAGCTGATAGCCCTCTCTAACGTGAACAAGAAAACCTTGAAGGCCACTGTTATCGGGGATCCGAAACTGGGTGAGATCTGGTCGGGTAGGACAGGACGTTGCACCTCCTTCGCCGTTAAAGTTATCTCTATACTCGAACAGCAGTCGCCGGACATATTTGAGTTTCAGATTCATGATGTCGGTGGTCATCGCGTAGCAAGATGCAAAGCGACAGAGATCCTGATTGACTCGAGCTCTAAAAACGGAGCATTTCGTTTACCCCCGGATACGTGGACCACGATCGAGGGCAGCGAAGCTAGCTGGAAGTGGAAAGATGGAAAGAGCAAGTTTGAGAGAAGAAGAGGCGATACGGGAGTTGTAAGTTGCGTTTATCTTATCATTCTCGCGTTGCTTCAGGGGTACACCCAATCTTATTTCCTTTTTATTTTTTTTCCCTCAGGATCTTGTCCTGCCCCCCCTCCCTCCATAGCGGTTTTCCTTACGATTCAGAACCTTCTTGTTCTTCACTTCGAATTGCTAATTTTGCATTAGAGAAAGTCGAAAAGAATGGTCAGCAAGGAAGAGGCTCTGGCCACCTGCCTGGAGGAATTGCGTAAAGCGTCTTCCATTCCTACAGTCTTTCGGTGCGTACTACCACTAAAACCCCGTCATCTCAAGTTTGTACTAGTTTGATCTTCCATTCACACAATTCATACAACATATTTCTTCCACCCTAACAAATACATAGGTCTATAGATCCAGCATCAAAGGAGGCATTATTTTGGGCTATGATTAGATGGGTGTGGGTTGAAAAGTCTCTGGAAATTTCCCCAGCCGCAGGCAGCACAGGGAAGATACTCATTAAATTCGGCAGCGAAACAGGTACAGATGTTACCAACATTGATTGTATCAGGAAAGTCGCAAACGCAATCAAGGAATGGGGTGGTCCCCACGGTCAAGAGCAGTGGACAGCCGTGCAATCTATCAACTCGCTGATTTGGGACGCTGCTGTTGAGGTCTGGGGCAATCCTGTGTGGAGTGGCGCCGTTGAAGGCTCAGTCGGAGTGCCACCGATTTCGTGACTGGTCTCAACGATTTGTTTCGCTGCCAGATACCCGGTCACCCGCCCCCTCCCAATACCAGTCACCACACTGTGGCCACCAACGCGAATACCGCATACCAGTATCGCATCGCATCACTTCTAGAGGTCATAGCTGCCTCTAGCATGAATTTGATAGCGGGGAATAATAACGCATGCTATTCCAGCTTGTTTCCAACTAGTAGACTGTGACATTATGCCAGCCTTAAATGCGACCTTAGTATAGCAGCGTGAACTAAACTGGGCAAAGAAATTCAGGCAGCTAGTGATAGCTAGCTGCTGTTGGCCTGAGCGATGCTACAAGACGAAGATAGTCCTAAAATGCATGAAGGCGCCCAGCTGGCTACTGTGGCCCTACCCCCTTAGGAGATATAGTACGTATGACTGCCTGATTACTGTTCTGGCAGTTAGGAAAGGTACAACTCGGCTCGCCGACTAGGTACCGCTCTGGACCTATGAGGCTCCCGGTGCGGCGCGGCAGACGTGGCCAATCACTAGAGCGGCAGCGCGGACTGCATTACACGCATTACAAAAATGCAAGGAGCCCACGTCTGATCCTGTCCGATTGTCTACAAGTCATGTCTAGCCATTTTGCTCTTGTTCCGCAGCCACGTGCCATATTTGACCAGAATAAAAGGAATTGGCGTAAAAGCCACAGCAATGAATCCCAAGACAGAAGTACTCCAAGCTACGCCCAGACCTTCATAAATATTTGTAGCAAAAAGTGGAAACGTTGCCCCCACAAGACAGCGACTGAGATCGTTTCCGGCGAGAACTGTTGCTGCTTGTGTCGGATATGCCAAGACCAAGTAATTCAGTAATGCGTTGAACAACAGAACAATTGCGACGGAGAAGAATGCGGTGCCGATCACAGGCACGATCCAGTGTATCTCCGCTCTGCTGGTCCAGCCAAACCAGAACAGGCATACCGGCAGGGAGATGGCACCCACATAGCATGGCGGCAGGATCCATTCAGGGACGAGGTCTGATATTGCGTAGGTTAGTGATCGTCTCGAGAGGGGCCATTTTGCCACTGACCTCCATGCTTGGCAACTCTGGGCTCAAGAGACACTCGTAACCACCAGAAATATCCCGGGAGTGTTAAGATGGCACCGATCAGGATTCCCAAGAACATGAGCCCAGAAGTACCCAGGCCAAATCCGTAAATCTCCATGAATACGATCGGGAAACTCTCGAACCACATGTAAAGCAGACCGTAAATGAATGCAGAGTACAGATTGAGCGCTAGAACAATCGGCTCCGTAAATGTCACCGTGAACGGCCGCACAAGCGTGTTCATCAGCATTTCTTTAACTGTCATTCCTCTCTCATTAGAGGCAATGTCGGCTTCGCACACGAGCTTGTGATTCCCGGTTAGCTTTCGCAGCCGGCTAGCTCTCCTGTGTAGGATATTAGCAGCCGAGGTTTCGGGCAGCAAGAAGAACAGGATGAGTAGCGTGAAGGAGGAAATCCAGAAGACGATGAAGAACACCCAGGTCCAATCCCTGGCCTCGACGGCGAAACCCCCAATCAGTGGGCCCAAGGTCGGTCCACAAATGCAGAAGAGCCCCCAGAGAGCCATTCCGTAGGCACCTCTGGTCGGAGTAAACATCTCCGCAATGCTTGCGCCCCCAGTAGCTAGGCTCGGACTTCCCATGAACCCTGCCAAAAAGCGCAGGCCCAACAGAGCAGAGATATTCGTGGCTAGGGCGGTGGGCACCTGAAGAGCCACAAATGCCACCAACGTCAAGATATAGATGCCGGTACGACCGACCGCCGGAACCTCCGAGAGAGGCGACCAGAGCATGGGGCCGAAGCCATACCCAGCCACGAACAGCGTAAGACCCGAGATAGACAGAACATGTGATACGCTGAAGGCACGGCCGATGTCGGCGACCGCAGAAGAGTATATGGCGGCGGCGATGTAGACCGCAAATGTGAGCAAGCAGACTTCGAAGGTTACGAACAACTTCTTGGCTGCCGACCAATTCTGGGGATTCTGCGCCATTATGTTCCCTCAGCATGGTCTTTTCGGCTCGAAGGGATTCGAAACGTACTCACCTCTGGGTCATTCGGCCCGTACCAGCCAACTATGTAAAGGCCTGCCCTTCTATCAACATCCCAGTCTGGATTGATGACGTCTTTGTATTCCCACGATTCCTCGGAAACATCGACAACCTTTTCAATATCGTCCTTGTCGTTTAGGATCTCCTGCAAGGGAATTTCATCATCCAACCGCCGCTTTTGTTTTGAACGCCGGTCTCCCGTAAATTTTGGCCGCTTGGCTGGCCGAGGTGCGAGGTCATGTCGGGTATTCGACACAGTGACAGTCTTCTCAGATCCAACGAAGACCATACATGATATGAATTTAAGAATCTCAAAACCTATAAAATACCGCTTTACGGAAGCTGATTTATTGTTGTCCGTCTTCTATAGCCAGTGAGGTCAGTATGAGACAAGGCGTGGGTTCGGGGGCTCGGAAAAAAATAGTCGGCCTGACTTACGGCAGACTCTTTTGTCCGTTGAATCTGCGTGTCGTCTATAATCGCAGATTTTCTATCAATATGGGTGCGAACGGCCTTCTTGCTGCTGTCTCTTGGGCCGATTGGGATATAGACCGTCTCTCGGTCTCGCCCTGGAGAGACCAGTGTTTCGGCGGAGCGCGTGCTGCTAAGCCTTGCTGCTTTTGGTACGGATCTAAGGTTCTCGTTCATTCGGTTTGTTGACTGACCTCCGATACTGTCAAGTCGGACTGTCTCCGCAGTATTGGAAGGATAGGACCCATCTTGCACGAGCGTAGCGGCTGAGGGCTTGCTGTTCAGCCAGACTGACCTACCCACGCTCTCTTCACTTGGACGACGTGATCTTCTGACCCAAGCTTCTTCTGGGGGCTCAGGGGGCAAAGGGGGTTGCTGTGGGTGCCTGAATTGCTGATACTCCTCAGCCAAGTAACTGTCTTGGTGGTAGGATGAGTATCCCTCAGGCGGTGAATTCCGCCGGGGATTCTTCGGGGGCAGTGAGGGAACTAATGGGCTTGTAACTGCCAGCCCAATGGTTGAGATGAATGGATCATCGTCAGCAAGATAGTGTTGCCATATGGTCGGGTGAGCCTCCTCGGGATATTTGAATATCCTCCCGCCTGTAATAAAGCGGCAGCACCAGCCAAAGAAAGAGTCGCGAAGTATTGCTATCACCATCTCTGAAAACGTACCCTAGGAGGTGTTCTCAGTCGCTGATGGTGGGAAAGAGTGTACACGAACTGGGTATATTTGCGGACTCGTTGGGAGACGGCAGCATTTGCCGTGCTCGTTCAAGGACCGCGGCTGTGCCCACGAACATCATAGATCTGAGCAGTCAGGACGTAGTCACTTCAGCTGACTTCAAAAGTCATGGTTATCCTTGGTCCGACCATTCCCGGCCACCAGGATGCACCGCACAAAGTCATGAGTTTTCAGGCACGCTCAGTCGCCAGGAACTCGCCCGCAACGAACCGAGACAAGCAAGCCGTTGAGAGTGATGATTAGACTTTCGGACAATCTTTTGACTCCCCCTTCTATGAGCGAATCTTGCCCCCTGCAGGCCTGCCTCAAGAGGTTTCGAAATCTAGCTTTTGCAGCTCATCTACAAGAGGAAAGATTCGTGACTGGTCGCAATCCAGGGGAAGGTACTACACGAACAGACTGAGTTCCTGTTGTTGAAGAGCGCACCGCTCCAGCTATGCAAGGGTACCCCTCCTTGACACCGATAAAACACCATGTCTTGAGGAACCTTGCAATATCGACGCACTTTGGCACGGCGCCCGCTTGCAGTCGGAACCCGGCCACCGCACCCGAAGGGCCGAGACAAATCTTCTTCCTGGCCCATGCCCCTGTTATCCTAGACAATAGGTCATTATGATCAGTGGTAAAAGTCGTATAGCTTTCATGAATAACAAAATGCACTTTAAGATCCGGCAGACTTCTTGAGCTGAGACAGGCAACTTTGACGCTTTCCTAGTTCTGCACGTGGCTTTTCAGGTTTTCAGGTGGATAGCTTTCTTCGAAGGTGTTTATCCTAGTTTGCAGCAGGTTCTCGACAACATTAGCGCTTCACACCACAAGATCACTTGGTACCTCATTAGACAGCAAGCATTTATGTAGAGTTAGTAATATAAGTCCACAAAGTTTTGTTGACCATGCCACTCTCATCACTAAGTAGCCTAGTTATGTTGTTGTTGTATCTAAGTAAAAGCTTAAATCAAGACCCGCCTCTGATAAAGACATCTCTTCTTTTCATCATTAAAGCTCGACATTGGATATTTTGAAACCTCCAGGGACTCGTTTTTGGAAGATACTCGTTGGATCATATTGAATCGCGACTTCCTGCATTTGTTTGACATTACTCTCGCCATAAGTGCGCAGAGGGTCCTGAGAGATATCGCTATAATTTAGATACCGGAAATGCACAATTCTTGTGCCTTCATTAGCACGTGACGACTACTATGGCGGTTCTGCGATGACTCACTTGTCCATGGATTGAGCAAATGCCTCAAGCTCATCTAGGCATCCTTTGAAAGTTGGGAAGTAAGCTGATCTCGGCAAGTTTTCGGTCGCTAATGATGCTTGGAGAAGAATGCAGTCATCTTTGATATTCTCGATGCCCATAACGTTTCCACCACTTGCGGCCGAGTTTCTGCCAAATTGGGCTGGGAATGGGTGAACCACAAAGTAGACAGCAGTTTCCTTGTCAGGTAAACGTTCTGCAAACTTGCTGATTATGCTTGCATGGGTTTCGGCTATCTTCTTCAGAATTCGCATGTCGAGTTTGAAAACGAGGTTGCAAGTAGTGTATCTTAAGTTTAACGATATTAGTCTGTACCGAATGGGTGGAGAGGAATCGACCTCTGAAACAGCTTCTCGTGGGTACTTACTCTCCTGGGGGTGTTGCGAGTGTCTCCATTTTCTTAGCAACTGTTGTCACACCCGCCTTCACAACTTGAGAACCAGGAATTGTTTTGAGCCTTTCCAAAGAATCGCTATTTTCTGAGCCGTCGAGGTGCGTCAATATTGCGGTGATGATCGGACGCTGCGATTTGGTTGAAGAAAACCACTTAATCCTCATGTTAGGACATCCATTTCGATTTAGATTGGTCGGGGATTGCACATACAAACGGCAGCAAATGAGCATCAGACTTATAATTCAGGCCTTTTGTGAAATCAAAATGAGCTGCCAGGATTTCATCTTCTGCCTCCGCTGGATATGTCATCACGGCGTCCCATATGCCATTTGAGCTCGCCGGAAACGCGTGCATGTCGAATCGAGTGACGATGCCAAAATTGTTGCCGCCTCCCTTCAAGACTTTGAACAAGTCGAAGTTCTCGTCGCGATTCGCTTGGATGATTCTGCCGTCTGCTAGCACTACCTCGAAGTTGACGACTTGGTCGCATCCAAAGCCCGCACGACAGGTATACAAACTTGTCCCACCACCCAGCAGGAACCCTGCCACGGCAACATCTCGTTCACGTCCTCCAGCAACCATGACGTTGTCTTACCGGGGAACACCTGAGGTTAGTCAACATGATCCAACAATACTGATGTAGGAATAGATTACTCACGTTTTTCAAGCTCGACATAGACATCTCCCCACCGTGCGCTTGGCCCAAGAGATGCCACATTATTCTCAGCGTTGTACTTCGTGGTATTGAGAAGGCCGAGATCTATGGTGACACCGTCTTCGATACTGCTTGCCCCAGGGGCAGCCATATGCCCTCCACTCCGAATCGCAATCTGGCATCCAGGCGTGGCCACAAGCGCCCTCAGTGCCGTCGATACTTCAGTCGCGTCACGAGGCTGGACAATGGCCCACGGTCGAAGCTGCGATGTACGCGACCAGTAGGATGCAACTCGAGTCTCGAAGTGCTCATCTCCAGGCACATAAACGACATCTCCCAGCCCGGCTTTATGCAAAGCCTTCACAGCGCACTCGGCTGTGGTATTGATGGAGTGGTTGCACGTATGTACATTGCTAGAAGGATCACTTGTCTCAGTGAGGATAACTGCAGTGGTACTCGCAGATTTGGACATTTTGATTGGGAAAGCAAAGCTTGGGATGAGTGCAACCTGAGGAGCGGCTGGAGAACTTCTCTATGAAAGACAACTAACTACCTTAGCACGTCTCCCAAATTGAGACGGTCCTTTGAAAGATATCTCGTGGATTCACACAATGAATAATTCTCCCCGTCTTCCTTCCGTTGTCATGGTCACCTTCTCTCTTCATGTTCCATATGCCGCACGAATAACGAGTTCGCTGATTTCTGGGCATGCCCTGGCTCGCAAACCAGCTCGGCCTCCGACCACTGGAGTTCTTGCGATTCTGAGAGTGCTACGATTCTCAGCATTTGATTCGTCAGCTGGTTGTGTACCTTGATGTCAACTCAACAAACCCCTCTAGGCCCGCAGATCGGCAGCCGAAACTCTAACGTTAACTCTGTCTGCGGTATGAACAGGTGTGAACACCATGCCAAGACATGGCCTACCGAGAATCTGGTCCGCACAAAACCCACTTATTAAACACATGGGCGATAAAGTTTTCCCCCTTGATAGGTTCCGACTCTGTGGTGCAACACCAGAATCCTGCCTTGTGTGAGTCCCACCTCAAGTCGGCGCCTCAAATGTGACATCTCATCGCTGACTGCAATCGCGACATGCACGGCACTGAATCAGCTGCAGAACACATGCCTCGGCGCTGAGGCGATCGCAATGGGCGGCTGACTCGCCCAGAACTGGCTGCACACCGCAGCTTGCACAATGCAAACAACCGCGATAAATTCAAAGCAAGAGAGCATTCTGTTGCTGAACATGGCTTTGTGAACGAGCCGCAGTCATCGAGCCGGCAGATGCAAGCGCTGCCGCAGAGGTGTCGCGAAGCTCGGGCTGCAGGCCCCTGGGTATGAATCCCGCGATTCATCGCATCTGATGATCAGCAGCTTTATCGGCAGCTTCGGGAGAGTCATTATCCACCGATCTGAGAATAAGAGAGCGGCTCCCGCGATGACGGAATAGTCTTGGTTCTTCCCCACAGGGCGACACTATCAACTTACGGCGAGGCTACCGTCGATAGTAGGCGCCACAAGCCTCCGTGCGGCCCCGCGGGTATATGCTTTCGGCGCATGACCAACCAGGGCATAATTCCCTGGAACCCACTGCGGCGGTTTCACGATGTCCCAGTTTTCGGTCTGGTGTGGCATGTCCTTGACTCCAAACGGGCTAGCACGCCAAGTTGGATCTGGCACCCCCAAGACTGGCGTGCCTGGTTGTTGAGTCAGTAGGGCGCCCGGCTGCCCAGGTAGGCAGTTACATAGCAGGGCTAAATAAAGATCTTGGAAAATGCACTTCGGGAACATGCGAGCGTCCGCGCCGATAGAAAAGTGTCGAGCTGGCCTGTGCCAGCTTCGTTTCCTCCGCGAGTCCGTGATGGCTGGTTTCTCCGTGCTTTTGAGGATGCCCACATGCTGAGATGGCGCCGCCTTTCTCATCGCCCCAAGGCAACGCGCCACAGACGCTGGCTGCTCTGTGGTGCCTGGTAGCCGTGGCGCTGGTTTTTGTCCTCTTGAGGTTATATACCCGCTACAAGGTCATTGATGCCATAGGAGTAGATGACCATCTCTTCAACGTCGCCTTTGTGAGTAGACAAAATGTGTGGGGACGCGTCCTAATTTTCCGCGTACTGACAGACAGCGCTTCTCTTGAATAGATCCTCCTCGTCGCCTACTGCGTCTTGATCACAGTGTCTGCATTTTATGGCTTCGGGCTAATTCGCGACGATGTTCCTGACCCGTGGGATCGGTCGATGGTGATAATTCTCACAAACGCCGGCCAGACCGTCGTCGGGGTTGCAGTCTTCATTTCCAAGACCGCGCTTGCCTTTTTCTTGCTGCGCATATTTGGCGCCTGCGGTCGGAAAACTCGGTGGACCATTATACTGCCACCTATTCTCCTCGGACTATTTGTGACCTCTGGCCTGCTGGCCTTCTGGCTCGAATGCCGACCGATCTCCTATCTGTGGGACCGGTTGAACCCGAACGGCGTTTGCGGTGATATTGCGGTCTACTTGAACCTCATCGCCGCCATCCTCAGCTTTTTGTGCGACTTCATATTTGCGGCGCTGCCGTGGTTCACTCTGAGGAACATCCAAAGTAAGTACGGCGCAACAATCATGGAAACTTTCGACTAACTCTTGAATTCAGTGCCACCTCGAGAGAAGAAGATCGTACTGTACAGTCTGAGTTTAGGCATCTTGTAAGTCTATTTCATCTTGCCGAGCAACAAGGTCATCATTTTGCACTCGCGATGTTATTTAGACCTCTAACATGTTCGTATTAGTGCTGGTGCTTGTGGAATAATGAGAGCAGTAAAGCTGCCAACCATGTCCGACGGTGAATATATGAGTAGGTCATCCGATAACGGCCAATACGACCTCGAGATCTTGTTCACTAACGTTGGCACACCGTAGGGGACAGAGCAACATTGATCATATGGCATGCAGCGGAGCTGACAGTGACCATGGTTGCAATCGGAATCCCCGTTTGTCGGCCATTGTGGAAGGGTTGGGTGAGCCGCCTGCTGCCAGGCGGCGACGAGGACCGAATCTACTCGTCCAGCTATTACAGCGGCCAGCAGCGGACGATTGGAGGTTCGGAGATGTGGCCTTCCAAAGAGGGTGATTCCAAGTCGAGGTCGAAGTCCAGAAAGGGGAGCAAGCACAGCAAGTCCCGGCCGAGCGAGATCAATATTCACTCCGACGACATCGAAATGCTTGACGTACAAGATGCCAGGGAAAAGGATCCAAAATCGGGTGGACACACTCCAGACAGCTGGTCATCCTGGAGCCGCGTCTGATTCTCGCCATCGAGAGCGAGAGCAGCTCGATCTACTTGCCCAGCGTATTGAGTTGCCAAATTCAGAGTAAATATTGCGTTTTAGTAATGTATTGTATGAATATTATATGTTGATCATAAACATATGTAAAGGATTGATAATAACGCGGAGTACGACTCGACAACGGTGGCCCTGATTGATTATCCAGTCTTATGGCATATCCATATCTATCAATCTGTCACGAAGTCCAACGCCTCAAGGCCAAGTGCTGATACAGTTACTGTCCAAGCAGCAATTAGAATAAGCTCCAACATATTTGATTTTGGAAATTTCCATGAATTGCTATCCTCCGTGTCTAATACGCTAAAGCAGTTGAAAAGTATGCATGCTAATAATCCTCGCCTATGCCCCAACGGCCACTCGATGAGAGCCAACAAATTTGCTCGGAAGACGATTCACAGTTACAGTCATCTCATATCCACAGAACCGAACAAAGCTAGCGGGTGGACTGTTGGCTACCGGACCCAACTTGCGTCTTCAACACCATTGACTACCTTGGCACTTTATCACTGCCGTTTCCGCTCACACCTTGAACATTGTTGCTTGTATTCTTTGCTTCACGATAAATAGATTGTAGATTGAGAGACGCGATCTCTTAAGACTAGCCCTCATGCCAACCATAAATTGTTATCAAACATTCAGTCATCACTGTCGTGTCAACCGCGTGATCTGTGTCAGAAAGGTTCAGTCCATGAGACTCAAGCACACAGAGCAGAAGTCCCTGGGGCAGACAGGCTCTCCTCAATTCGCCGCACATTAGTCTGAGTAAGCTGAGGGATGTGGCTCCCCTGGACTCCATTGTGTTACTCGATGCCTGTTGGCCAGCATTCTTTGACTCTGTGATAGGATTCCCTGAGCCTATATCTGCATGAGCTTGCATAGAGAAGCATGGATGCTCTGAAATGATATTACAGACGCCGGGCTCTGCATCCCTCCAGTCGCCGTTGAAATCAGCAATTTATCCTTCTCTCATACCATCTTCAGTCAAAACATTGAAGGTATCCACTGGATGTACCGGACACTGGTCCCATTTGACAATGTTGAATGTGTCTGAGGATGAACAGTGTCGTGATATCGATGTATGAATCTAAACGTTTTCTAGTCACAATCAAAACCCGTAGAGTGAAGGTATTCAGTGTCTTGAGAAAAATGCAAGCTCCAGCAAGCAATTTCAGCTCGAATGACAGAGATGATATAGCCCAAGTCACCAACAACCTGAACATCTAGCAAACTCCTTTGTTGTCTGACAGGCCTGACCTGCAATGAGTGATGTTTCTCAGCTAATTTGTCAAATCTGACCTTAGCTTGCGATACTTCAAGCGTCGAAACTGCTTCCGACTCCTTCTCTTGTGTTTTCATTCGAATAGTTACTTAGCATTGACTGCCTCCAGTTTCTCAATGTCTCGACATGAATATCCTCCAATCCCAGATTTTTTCTTGCCGCTCATCTCAAGAAATTACTCATGTACAGAATCAAGCCCTACTAGTAGTGATATCAGCACAGAGAGCATAGCTTCTGTTGAATGGTCAGATGTTGAGCCCACACATAATGCAGAAGCAAATGCGCTCAGTCCATTCGAGTTCGTCAAGTTTCCTCGCTATCCTTGGGCATAGCTATTAGGAGAACTGGATTTACGGAATCTGAGTGACAAATCCTATAGTGAAATTTCCGACCTCAATGCGTAGTAGCTTACAAGTGCGTATTAGTGATGGACGTCATTCTCTATTCTTGTGCTCAAGGAGGGGTGAGGGTACAGAGTATTCAAGCCTTTCTCAGGTTAGGGTTCGCATGAAAGACAGGATTCCCCCTTTTCCCCAAATTTGCGGCTGCGCCCCTTTCCAAGTCCTTCCTTCAAGCACCAAGATGCTAGTTCCAATAATTCCGGCGGCGCTTGGCGCCATTTGGGACGAACTCTCGTTCCTCCCTAAGCACTTGGACTGCTTTTGGAGCTTACCTAGATACTGCTCACTCAGCGAGATGCAGGCGCCGGTCTGACGTCGCTCGCTTGTGAGACCGCGGCATGACGATGACCCAATTTCATAAGCCAAGACCATGGGGTATTCCGACGTTGCCGGTCGCCGAATCTTGGGGAATTTGCTGACCAGAGAGGATGTGCGAGAACGGTGAATGAGGGGAAAGGAGGCAGCCAGCTAGGTCGAGACGTGCGAGGTTGTGAGGGTGACAAAAACCCCAGATTGGCGGTCTGTTTTGCGATCGCCTCGCTCTGGGTGCAGCTGGACTCGGGAATGGGGATAGTGTGTTTTCTGCAGCCTCCAACACCGGATTATTCCCAGCCGTAGGTAGCGCAAGGGCCGGCGTAGCGGTCACAGCCGGGATCGACAGCGGCACTTCCGTGTGGAGCAAGTCGGGAGGCGGAGGTCCCGCCGAGCTCGGATGCTGCTTTCTAACGCTGTCAGGCTGTCCGCCGGCAACGGGGCTGGTGCGTTCAAGTTATTCTTTGGTTCGGCATGATCATTGGGAGATGAGCATTGACGCCCAGCACTGCTCTCGTGGAACTCTATCGCAGCAGGAGTGAGGGGGTTTCCAACAACAATGACGGAGAGTCAGGAATATGATTTGTCCATGTCATTCATGGCTTTGTTGACAACTTTATTGTGATGTTCGCCGGTCAACATGTCTACGCATTCAGCTGAGGGGGATAAGCTTTCAGGTCGCTGCTAAGGTTCTGGGCATTCCGCGGTGCTGCGCAATGTGCCCTGGGCACCAGCTGGGCTGACCCCTGAAACGCTCCTTGACTCCTGCCAGCGGCCGGTAAGCCTCACACCTGACCGTACTTGTCGTCAGCTTGGAGACTTCTGGCGTGAGTCGAGCTTGTCTGGCTGGCAAGACCAGAATCTTTGTGGTCCTATCAGCCTCTTTGCTTGGCGACTCGGTTTGCCCCTCTGGGTAACGGGTGCCAGATTCGTGCTGCGATGCGACTGGCCTGCGCGCGCTGTATCCCTCCGCTAGAACCAGAGAATGACTCTCCGCTGATCGACAAGGACACCACACATGTCTGTCCGGTACTGCAGTTGCACCCCACGCTACGTCGTCACGAGCGGCCGTTGGAACCATGTTGGCGTGAGGGGGGGTGTCCGAGACATCGTTCTACTGTGCTAGTACAAGACATCGGCTACACCCTCCCTTCTTGGGAACACACCATGTGCCTCAACCGTTATCTTGTCTGAGTCCTTGTGAACCGTCAAGCACCAGTGATGAGCAAAGCATTCGCCCACGCGTTCAAGGAGCGAAGGGGCGGGAGAGTCACGATGACAGAATTTTTGCTAGCCACCGTGGTTGCGAGGTGAAGAGGCAGGGAAATGATGTCGTCAGTATCAGGTAAATTTTCCGTTTTGTTTCTCAATTTTTTATTTTGCACCTCTTTTTTTTTTCTTCGCGCGTTCTCCACTCCTACCTGTTTTAAGCAGTGGTCAGTGCTCACGATGTGTAAATCTCCTTTGAATCTTGCGGTATTAGTGGATGGCGGGGAGCAAAGCCGAAGTCAAGGTTGCATCGTAGATCCGCTCTTCGGGCGCGAAAGGGCGAGGTCATGACATGACCCACCCCATGTCCATCATACTCGGGCGGTAAATCAGACCATGAAAGCACAAGACTGATCGAGAGAGCTGTCTTTGTCCGGGCCTTATTCCCCAGATTCTGTCCTCCAGCTTGTTTTGTTCCACAGACGTGTCACGGCGGGCGTTCGTATCCGGCACTTGACGAGCTGATGGGTTAGGGCGGCGCATGAAGCCCCAGGCCTGTGGGAAATCAGGGAAAGATAATGAGGTCAATGCCGTGACGACAGCCTGAGAACCTGTCGGGCACCGCAGAAAAACAGTGAGACAGCGCCAGCAGGGAAGAGCAGCCAATGCCTACCCAGCAATCAGGTACCCATATTGGTGCCCACACCGGCCAGAACCAAGGTCTCTTCAGCCCAACCGCGCGCTGGTACGGTACTTCCCTGTCCTGAATCAAGGTACAGGGCGAATAGAGATCTTCGCATCGCACCTGTGAGCTGTCAATCCAAGGCTCTCACCTCCCGCAGATATGCCGGGAACATGGCATCCACTCAAATGCGAGCCCAACCCCACCCCAGACGACACCCTATTCTACATGTAGCGCTGTTGGTGTGCAACAAGGGAGTCACCGTAGTCACAGAGACGGAGTAGATGATCGCATTTTCCCTCGTAGTGCAACGCATTGACTGGAGGGCAACCGCGAAGACGGCCGGACGAGTTCAGGCCTTGACTCAGGCCAACGCTTGCAGGATAAGAGGCGAGCAGCGCCGTCACACACTCGCTCGCTCGCCCACACACACACTCGTACAAAGCGAGTGCAGTGCACGCACATGCGACTCTTGAATGCAACCACAGTGATGAGATCACGCTGCAACCCGCTCTAGACCACCTCACACAAAACACACCCACCCACACTTACACACGCATTTGTCACTTTTATATATAAGTCGCAGTCCCTCCCTCGGCAGCCCTCCGTTGCGGCCTGACTCATGCATGCCCTGCCTCGCTGGATTCTTCAATAATAAGCAAACTCATACGCACTCTACCACCCACATCTGACTGCGGCGCGGTCAAACCTGCATACGCGCCGATCCATAAAAAGAAAGCTGACGACCCCCAAAAAATCCTTCCGCTTGGAAATTCGGGTCGCCTTGGGGACTTATATCCACCATAACAACGACACAATAACAACACGACAAAAATACGGTCCAGCACTCTCACTGGAAAGCAACCTCATACGGTCATCTCTTCACACCAACATCCAAATCAAATCACACATCATGGCACTATCACAACGACACCAAAGAACCGCCAGCCGCCGCTCAATCACAGCAAAGGCCTCCTTCAGCGACGACGAGGACGCAATCACCCCCTGCTCGTCCCCGCCGCCCGAGCCCCAGCAGCAGCCACTCGTGGTGATGGACTCATCGTGCTCCAAGCAGAAGAGCCCAAGCCCTCGCCACTCCATCATCTCGGCCGACCCCTACTCGTCGTCGCGCAAGACGTCCTCCTCCACGCGCACCTGGCACCTCGACCCGGCCGCCGGCGAGGACCTGGATGATGCGGGCCTGTGGAGGCGCATGCTCGACATCCAGCGCGAGTTCCACTGCTACAACAGCGCCCGCATGGCCGCTGCGCTGCTGGAGCTTGAGATGGGGGTTGATGTTGGCAGATATGCCCGTGAGTAGTCACTCGTCTATCCCTTTTTTAATTTCATACTCTACGGGACCCCGGTTGCTGACGTGCCTTTGTTATATAGCGTCGCGGAGCTGTCTTGATCTACTGAACGACAGCGTGTCTGACCTGCCCGACGAGGACAAGGAGAGGCTCGTCGAGTGGCTGCACGAGAACTCGACGAAGAGGAAGAGGAGCGCCAAGTGGAAGCGCGCCTCGGTGTTCTGAGCTGGATGTGTCGTCTACGCACGCATGCATCATGAACAAGTGATGCATGTTGCTCTTGTCTTTTCATTTTCTTCATAGACCAAGTCTCACAGCCGGGATGCATTTACGGCGAAGGCCCGGCGTTTGGAATTGTTTGTGCCGGGAAGCGGCCGCTGGTTGCCAGGTTTCACAGATTGACTTGCATTTTGACCCGGGATGAGCGACGGGGAACCACATATGACATCGATACCC
>JACBFG010000014.1:894667-974914 GCA_013435955.1 Diaporthe sp. HANT25 | reverse complement strand
GTTGGGGGGGGGGGGGTGGTCAACAGGGGCGCTTCGGAGGTTTCACTGGAATCGAACGAGGTAGACTGAATGACAACATAGATACTGCAAACCAGATCCACGAACGTTCTATGTCTATCCCCTTCCATATACTCCCAACTGTTCGATCTTTGATGACCTGAGTTCTTGACTGTCCCACCCAAGTGAGCCTGGTATTCTTAGGTATCCAGCCTCTCATACCTTCTGAGCGCTCGTTTCTCTTCGTCCCCCTTGTGCAATTTGCTGAGATAGTCCTTAAAGTCCCTTGAAAGCTCAACGACTGATCTTAAGTGTTCGTCTGTCAACAGAATCTTGCCCTCTTCGTCTCTCTCATCCTCGTACTCCGCAAGAGATACTGCAGTTTGGAAGGCTGGTGGATTTGATTAGACTCCCTTTTTTCTTCTTTTTAATACTATAGGAGAGTTGCTTGAGCTCACCGTTGCGTATTTCCCTGCCGTTCCATTTGACGGAGCGGACTTCATTGCCCCTGATATAATCTTTGGCGTCCATACTGATGCGCATAAACTTGCCACGCTCCTTGGTCAGCTTCCGAATGAACGTCATCCAGACTTGTTGTCGCTCGTCATCTGTGAAGTCGGGGTAGAATAGCTGCACATGTATTCGCGAGATGAAGGCATCCTAGGACGGATGTCAGTACTTGTCTCTCAACGTTGATCTTCCGTGAGTTGGGAACAGGGGGGACAACATACGTCAAATGCTCCAATCCTGTTGGTGGTCAGGAACAATATACCATCATAGAACTCGAGCGCTCTGAGAAACCCTGGCCGTATGTCAGCTTTTGAGGGATTGAGAGAAGTTACATGGCACCAACCGGCGACCAAGCTGTTCCTTTCAAGGTCAGCCGGTCCTCGCCTCTCCATGAACACGTCTGCCTCATCAATGAGAAGGACAGCTCCCCAGCTCTTCGCAAGCTTGAAGTTTCTCGTCAGATTCGCTTCCACTATCGCCGGATTGGTACCTATATCGCTGCTGGTCACAGTCATTAACGGGCGCTTGGTGTATTCAGCTATGGACTCTGCGAATATCGCGTCAGTTAGTTACTTGCAAACTTCGGATACAACGGCATACTTACCTGCTGTCACTGTTTTACCGACGCCAGGTCTTCCATGCAGAAGGAATATGAGCCCGTTCCCCTTGTCCTTGACAAAGTCGGCGGCCCATGGTTCATGCTCAATCGGATCCTCACGTCTGTTGATGCGGATATAACTCTTAGCCAGCGCCTTGAGCATCTTGGCTCTGGTTTGGTCCATCACCAGCTCATCAATCATTTCCTGTTGAAATTCAGGAGTAAAGAAATTCTTCACATGCAGCGTCTCTGATCTAACATATCAGTATGTCTCGCAAAAGTGAAGAGATTCAATCACGAAAAAAACTCACGCCAAAGTCGCAACTTGAACACGAATGCGGGTATCTCATCTGGACAAAGGAGATACATGTGGCGGCTTAATTCAGGTACTGCGCTTGGCACAATTGAATTATAATCGTCGAATACGGACTTCACGTCTCCTTCGCCGGCTGCTGTCTTCTTCTGACAAACCCTGCATGTGCAGTCAGAGTAAAACTTTCTGCAGTCGTTTCCTTCAAGCAGCGTTGGTGGATTGAACTGAGTGTTCTCGTAAAAGCTTTCGATGTCCGCCATAACTAGGCCATCAACCTGCCCAACATCAATAAAATCAGAGCTGTATTGGCTTCAAAAGGAAAAGTCTGTCTTACCTCGTTGTAAGGATGATACACAGCCTTGCCTCTGTGATGTTTGCACTGCTTCCTCAGGAGGCTGTAGTACATTTTGCCGCAAGCGACGAGCTCTTCCACCTCCTCACCTTCGATTACCTCCCGGTCACTGACAAAGAACCTGACTCCTTTCCAGCTTTTCACGCCATCGAATGGCGGTAAAGATGTTGAGTAGCTTCTTCGCCCAAGGCACCTTCCATCGTACGCTAGGCACCATCCTGATACTATCCAGGGAGCAGTCGAGTTCTCGTATATGCCACCAGTCATAGACGAAACCCATCTCGAATCTATGCTCTTGAATACGATAGTGTCTCCAGGCTTGTAGGTGATCCACTGATTCTCGAAAGTGTGAAAACCATCCTTGACACGTTCTTGCTCAGCCCTGACTCTTTCCATAATATTATCATCCATGAAACTCAGGAGATGGGTGAGATGGGCGGATGCGTCTTTCTCGCGGTCACAAAGCTCATTCGGATCCCTGTCGTCGCATTTCGCCTTGAACTGGTGCAGTGCCTCATAATGGTGTACAAGAACAGGATAGGGCCACCGGATGTCAATAGCGGACCCCGAGAGGTCCTGGCTTGGGTAGTATTGGACGACGGACCTCAGTGCATTGATGATAGGAGACGAATAAATTCTCAGGAAGTACGATGGAGCTGAGTTCAGATCCTGCTCACTCGGCGGTCCAGACGAGGCTCCTTGCGCTTGTTGAAATTTGGACCCCCCTGTCTCGTACCGCGTAATGAGCTCGAAGATCGGCTGATTGGCCAAATTCTCAAATTCTCCCTGTTGAGGCTTATCCGAGTCGCTTCGATGGATCAGTTCCCCTGTAACACGATGGCGCAGCTCTGTTCGGTATCGAATCCACGGCCGACGTTGATTAAGCTCGTCATTTTTCAAGCCTGCCATCTGTGGTAAGACTTTCTCGATGCCCTGGTTGGATATCTGGATCACAACCTTCGATTTCGCATTTGAGGGCAGCACGTCACTGTAGATGTCAGAAAAAAGCAATATCCTCGTCCATTAGACACAGACATGCCTCAAAGCAGATCCACTACCGGTATTTCCAGTTGACATTTACTTGCAGCGGGAGTCGACTAGTAGGTATTATGGGCCGGTGTGACACAGGGTGTGAAAGATGTTGATATTATCAATATACCCAGACCATGATGGTTTGGAGCATAAGCAGAGAAAGGAGAAAGCCAAAGCTCGGAGTAGATGACAGTCAGCCATCGGGTTGGTGTCCCGTGAGATGAAAGATGGCTGAGTTCCGACGTTACACAGCTGGGCCCGCTTCTCACAATCGGCCCACCTCTTTTGTGTTTCGTGCAGATGCACGCGCTGAAACCCCTCTTGATGTAGGTCAGATTTTCTGCTTTTCCTTCTTTGAGACTATTGGTTTCTAGGATTAATCGGGTTACATTCGCCAAAACCCCTCTTGTCATTGGCTAGGTTGTCCAATCCTTGGGGGCCGAACATGGTGCAATGATATTTGTCTTGACCTGGTTGGTTGGCAATGATGCCGGGCAGGCTGCAGCGAGTTGATGTGGTTCCAGTATCGAGTGCTTTGAAATATTGAACTTTCCACTGCCACACGGAATTGGGCGAGTCAGTACCTCTCTACCAGACATGCTTGTTGAATTATCGCACTACAGCTACTTCATTGACAGACACCCATACTTCACACAGGTTCCCCGACTTTCGGATGGCGGGCTTGACCTCTCCGTCTCGGACGAGTCTACCTATTCTTCCGTCTTTTGAACAAGGGCAAACCACAAGTCAGCTATGGCCGCCGATGTCCCGTTTGAGGCAACTGCGGTGGTCCGTTCATACAGTTTCGAGGTGGAACAACGCCTTGGTGAAGGAGTAGGTGCTGGTCATCTGAGCCAGGCCTTGGTAGAGCAGAGAAACAGCGGCCATCTTGAGGACATTACATCGCCCTGGCGTTCGTTTTTTGAGGCAAGCAGCTCGAACACCCGCTTAACGCAAGTCACCGCTTTAGGTCAAGTCTCTATGTATCGAGAGCTGACAAATATCAGAAACCCAGTAACGGAAATCGTCAAAGGCGAGGCCGTGAAATTACGAGAGAAATGGGTGGCATTCTATCAGAAAAGTCCCCAGGGGGAGCGTCTTGACCTTCGTAGTTTTCAGCCAACGATGAGTGGAGTCGTCAATATGGTGACTACAATTACATCTGAATGGCAAACAAGACGACAGAAAGGTCGCGCTGGCAAGGCGAAAAGATTATTTCACAAGTTCTGCGGGACGTTAGACTCCCATAGTTCACTACTGAACATCCTGCCAGAAGGAAATGAGTACGTGGCCATTTTTGCCGGTACCCTGAACGCTATGATCAAAGTACGAATACATTCCCAAGACTGCACTTATAAATTCTGGTCAAGTATTTGTGGCTAATAAGGTGCAGGCTAGTGCTAATCACGAAAGGATTGCTGAGGGTCTAGCAGAAGGTCTTTGCACGATAAGTGAGCACATCGAAGACACGGACCGGGATCTCAAGCTTTCTAAATCCGACGAAATGTTACAGCTGGTCGCGGATCTCTACGAACACGTGTTTCTCTTTCTCTCCAGTGTGATGGATTGGATCATGGAAAAGCGATTCCGGCGGCTGCTGGACTCATTTTCTGAGAACTTCAATGATAGATTTGAAGATGAAATCCGCAGAATCAAGAAGAAAGCTGAGCGGATTCGCACCTTCGCGACACAAAGTCTAATGGCCGAAACCAGAGTTACCAGGCTTGTTGTTGAGGGACTGGACCGGGACATCAGGCTTGGTTTGGACGGAGATGATAGGCACAGGGCAGATATGCAACTGTTTGCGGAAAGAATTGAGCGACGACTGTTGAAGGCTGAAGATGATCGGCTGGTTCAAGATGAAAACATTCGGAAGCTGGGGGGAGCTGTCGTGGTACTCCTCCAGACGGATGCCTCAGCCTGGTTGGAAGACCAACAATTAAACCCAGCTCTACTGAGAAGCGCTGGGAGTTGGCCAGAGACTCTATCAAGACACATGTCCTTCACAGACGGTTCGTTCCTCGATGAAAAACCATTTCGCCTGGGCTGACATATGTTTAGGATCACGCATTGGCACAGAGGATCTTGTCATCAACTCACGACATCTTGAAAATCATTTTCGCCGAAGCCGCATTCGTCTGTCACCCGATGACTTCAGTCTGAGGGAAGGAGGAGAAGCAGCGATCACAAGACTGAGTGAGTGGTCGCAAGGTCTGCACCCGCCCATGCTCTGGTTTGAAGGCCCCGCATTGGAGGCGGACGACCTCGAGAATCCGTTGACAAGCATGGCTGCCAAGTTCATAGGCATGGTGGTAGCACATCAACTCAACGTCGTATCGTACTTCTGCGAAGTCCCTCGCGCTTGCCGGGGCGCTAATTCACCAGAAGCAGAGGATGCGATTGGCCTGCTCTATGCATTGTTGAGACAACTGGTCGAGACACTACCTCCTCGTTTTAATACGACCGTCGACCTCTCTGAGTCGCGGTTTGCCCAGTTGGATGGCTCAATGAACACTTGGACAGAAGCAATCAAGCTATTTGGGGATTTACTGAGCGTCTTGAGCACAACAGTATTTTGTGTCATCGATGGACTTCACTGGCTGGATGGCAAAGACACAGACGCGCCTTTGGCACATTTGGTCACAACCTTACGACATGATAGACTGAGGGTTCTTTTCACTACTTGCGGAAGATCAGCGTGTCTTTTGGACCATCTCGAGAGGGATGAGACATTTGGTGTTGATGATTTCGCTGCATCGAGGGATGCACCGTACGATTTCAATAGCATCTAATAATGGTGTGAAGCTGAGAATGTGAAGCAAGAGTAGCTATTGTCTCCAGATATCGATTGGGGTCAAGAATCGGGTTCTCAATCGGTGACAGTCAGGCCTGAACGGCGCTATTATACATCTGGACGAAAGAAAAGAATGAGGTGATAGCATTTGCTCGAGATGGATGTGTGGTTGGATCGTGGGCCTTGAGTTGTCGTCGGCCTTCCAGGGCTAATTCCTTGCAACGGCGTCCATCCGTTTCTTTCCTTCATCCTCTAGTTCTGGGACCTAGATAGGGGGTATAGTAGGCTAGTAACTATTGATCCGATCCAAAAGAAAAGCACCTGCATCAACTTGAAATACTCGCATGCCCATTGCATGTTCTCAGTGACTCCCAATGGTGTGGCAAGCTCTGGCGGCCCTCTATGCAGCCGGGTACAGATCGGGTAATTCCCGTGGAGAAGCCACCCCCGGTTGGAATTCCACAGCAGGCAAGGAAGAATCCCAGTGTACAGCTGCAACCAAACTGAACATGCATTTCTCCTCAACTGGGAATGGCTGCAGTTCTCTTTCGGGATCGACTGCAGGTCAGTCCTATGGGAATGCCTTCAGATCTCCTACTTTGGGAGTGACTGCATCAACTGAACAGCATAGGAGCATGAGGCATCCCAAATATCAGGGACGTGAGCACAGCTAAATATCAAGAGTCCGAGTCCTCAGTCTGTAGTTCTGCTTTCTGGATCCATCAATACGCATCACAATACCACATTGCGCGTTCAACAGACTCAGAAAGCCACAGCTTTTGTATTTTCCCTGGCAGAAGTCTACCACGGCTTCCCTTAGATCTACACCTTCTCCTCTGCTCACTTTCACAATAAATCATGCAGTCCACACAATCCACTTCCATGCTCCCCTTCACCATCGAAGGCATCCGTCAGGGCATGCTCTCCCACCCTGACTCGTCTGACCTATATCGCATCCGCATACAGCCTGCCGACGCTGGCATAGGCGGGCCGACGATCAAGTATTTGACCGGTCCGAATACAAGCCGGGTCTTCACAGGGCCCAGCGCTCACGCATTTCGTCGCAATAACCTTGCTTTCGACAAAGTCCCCGCAGGCGATTGGGTCGTCGGCCGGCTCGTCCCCGCCGAGGAGGGCACCGACGGCCAGGGCGGCAAGCTCGAGCTCGCTTCAATCGAGACCGAGACCGACACCGCCGAAGCACTCGATGAGCTGGGCCTTCGCAGCGCCGAGCCAGTCTTTTGCGGCACGACCGTCGACCTGCAGGACTGCCTAAACAGAGTTGACAGCGAGCCCTGGACCAACGTCGTCCTCGAGGATGGGAGGGAGGTCGGCATACCCAAGCCCACCGAGCTCCAGTGCATGGACTACGTGTCGGCGACCATCGTCTTCACGCCACCCGGTGTCCCAACGGATGGCAAGGAAGTCGTATACGTGGCGGACTGGATCCCGGGCCATTGGCCGGGCGTGGAGGCTGATGCCCGCGCCCATGACATAATCCAGGCGCGCGACCCAGGGCTGGTGCCGCGCCTGGTCGCGCACGTCACGGAGAATCACTCGCGCGTGATCGGATTCCTGCTCGAGCGCGTCCCTGAAGCCCGCGAGGCAGTCGCCGCAGACCTGGATGCGTGTAGGGCTGTCCTGACGCGGCTGCACGCCCTCGGCATCGTCAAGGAACGCTTAAGCCGGCACTCATTCCTTGTGTTGCAAAACGGTTCTGTGATGATTCAGGGGCCGTTCACTGGCTCTTTCGGCGAGCCTGAGGGCCTCGAGGACACTATGAGGACAGAAATGGAGAGCCTTGAGAAGCTCCTCGCACGGAGCCCATCCGTTTCCGAGGACCAAGCGGCGGCGATGCTCAGGCTGATCGATCCTCGGCGGGTGAGGCTGATGGAGGAGTTCGAGAGAGCGCATGGGGTTTTAGTTCCATTCGTGTACTGGCAGGAGTCTCAAAAGGGTGGCAGGCGTATTACGCTCACGGTCGAGCAGCACGGAGTGTTGGCTGAGGAGTACAAGGCAAACGGGTTTTGCTGGACTGAGGAGCTTCAAGAGCAGGCGGAAAAGCGGTTTGGACCTTCTGCAGAGGCCGTCTAAGCTTTGCGGGATTTTTAAGGTGACATAGGCGGGAGCGTTCAAAGGAGCATGCATATTTGCCTTGAACAACGTTCATAATGATTTCCGGGGCAGACATCCTCATTGGTTTATGGAAACAGTCTGAAGGATACGTTTCATTTTCGCAAATCCCGCATCTCGTGAGATTGCTTCCCAAAATCCTCGTCCTGCTTCTCTCAGCCAGAGATAACTTTGTTGACAGCATCCACAACACCGTCGGTGGCAGTGAGGTTCGGGCAGTGCCCAGTTGCAAGTTCAAATACTTGCACCTCGCGGCCCGCTTTCTCCATCTCGTCGATGAAATGCTGTTGGTAATGGACAGGTATGGTCATATCGGCTGTAGCTTTGATGTAGGCGACTGGGATCTCGCGCCAGGCAGCGTGCTCGCTTGCCTGGTACATAGCGTTTCCATGCCAGAGATCCCAGGTCTTGATGTAGGACTCTACCTCTGCGTCGCTGACGCCGGGGCCGATCAGCAGCGTCTTCGGGTCACGGCTGACGCAGGTACCGTCATCAGCGAAGTCGAAGGCGAGAGGGACCAAGTCCATGTTGCCGAATTCCTTGACCTTGTCCATCATGGCAACCCCCTCGGGGACGGCGTAGGCTGTCAAGTAAACCAGGTGAGAGACGCCGCCCTTGAGTCCCTTGGCAGCACGCGCATCAACGCCCAGCCCGTGAAGGGCGTTGGACATAACTTGCCCGCCGTAGGAGTGACCAATAGCTACAACGGAGCGCCCAGCTCGGACTAGGCTCTCAATGCAGCTGCGTACAAGCGCCGAATCGTGAGACAACCCCGCGTTCGGCGGCCGGGCCTCGTTCACGGACAACAGGCGGGGGCAGTGTACTTCGTAGCCAGAGGCTTCGAGTGCAGTGATGAGCTTCTCGTAGCTTGCAGGTGTGTGCCATCCTCCATGGATGATCTGTTGTATGCAGATTAACTGACCTTGCTCGCTCTCTCACGTTTTCAGGTGCGACTTACGACGATTGTGGGTCTAGCAGTGGCGTCCATGGTGGCTGTGAATAAACGATTGGGAAGCTGGACCACAGATGGAGCGTCCTCAGTGTACGATTATGGTAATAAGAGATGGGTTTGGCAAATATGCGATAGTTTGCAGTAGGAGTGGGCGTGTGGGTAAGGTCTGAGTGCAAGAAGCGCCTCAGGGCACCTTTCTAAAGCCGTCTACACATGGTACGTACTCCACATTCACTAGTACCTCCCATTCACTGCCATAAAAATACCTTCAAAAATGTGAGTTATTGACGTCAGTTGCGGTGAGAGCTCAAGGCGCACAGATAACTTTTTGAGGTTCAGCAACGGTGACACGGGTGTCAGAATGACCAACACTGAGCCAACATTAGGTAGAAGATTTCTGGTTCGTCAGGTCGCGAGTGTTGTATGCATACGCATACGCATGAACATGGCGCAGTCGTCTAAAGAAATTCACCAACACATGTGTTATGAGCACACTTGAGCAAGCACAAGCCTGTGCAGGACCCGACGGTGGGGAATGGGCCTAGCAAGATCGCGTAGAAACTTGCAGTGTGTCAAACACAAAGCCAAATATTGAGATCATGTCGATTTATGTCAAGACGCGGGTCGTTGTACGCGTATGATGTTTACCCAATCAGAGATAGAAACGTGGTAAGGATACAGCCCGCTTGCGCCGGCACGAACTCCGCAGGCTTGCAAAGCCGACAACAATTTCGTCCGGTTCCATTGGGCTGGTTGATTGTGCTACCACACCTAGTCCTGCGTCTTGCTGTAGGCAGCAACTGCCTAAAATCTCACCGCCCGCTCATGTTCGATTCCATCAAGCAAGCTTGGGAACTGTGGCCATATTCACTGCTCTCTCCTGTACCCTGAATCTTTGGCTCGAGACTGACTGCCCCACTTCAAAGACTCGAAAAAAGTTCATTGCACCGTCATTTGATTGATATGATCACCAGTTGGTAGGCCCAGCTCAGTCCGAACTGCTGTCAGCCGCTCCCAAGATCCCCGTTAAGCCGGCCAACCACGGGGCAATATGAGCTTTGGGTTCAGTGTTGGAGACTTTCTGGCCGTTATTGGGCTTGTCACTCAGTTGCGGAAGGACTTTTCAGATGCCCCAAGCCAGTTGCGTGACCTGTCGGCAGAGCTCAAGACATTCTCGATTGTGCTGCAGGATACGGAGGTGGACTTGACTGCAAATGAGCTCGACTCAAGACAACTAGAAGCACTCGAGTCCACCTTGAACAGTGCGAGGGAGTTTCTGAAAGATCTTCAGCAATTCATTGACAACAACAAGGAGATACCGAAGTCGACAGGTTCCAGACCCAAGGTCAACCTCAAGCGCATCTGGAAACGGCTCAACTTCGACCAGCGAGAAGTATCCAAATTCAGAAACCAGATAACTTCAATTATCTCAGGACTTCAGATGTTCACTTTGAATGAGGTGAAACACAATACAAGGAAAATAGCACAATACGTCGACAAACAAGAACACAGAGACATTTTGAAATGGCTCAGCGACGACGATTTCAACTATCACAAGAATTACCAGAGCCATCTGGTTCGCAACCGCCAGCCTGGGACCCGAAAATGGCTACTGGGCTCGGATGAGTGGAAATCTTGGCTAGAGATCAGTGGACAAACTCTGTACTGCCCGGGAATTCCAGGTTCAGGCAAAACCTTCACAACAGCCATGGTCATCGAGAAAATAGAAACCCTCTCTGAGGACCACGGCTGGGTCTTTACATATGTCTTCTGCAATTATCAGCGGCATAAGGAGAACATGTGTGAGACGCTCCTGCGCAGTCTCCTGCGGATGATCCTGGAACAGACACAGGAGATATCTGATGAGGTCCAGCGTTGGCCTACCAGGAACAAGGAAATCAGCATCAGCGATATCATTGGGCAGCTTCGTGTTTCGATAAAAGGGTGCTCTCGTGTCTTTCTCATGGTTGATGCTCTTGACGAACTCGACGTGTTTCAAGATTTGGTCTCGCACCTATTCGACCTCCAGGAGGCCGTTGGTGTCAACCTGTACTTCACATCACGGAAGCTTCCACATATTCAAGTTCTCTTCAACAAGGCAATGATTATCCCTATCAAGGCGACAGAGTACGACGTCGGAGCATACCTTGAGAACCAGATGGGGAAGCCACATGTACCCAACTTCGTCCGGAGTAATCAAGCATTGCGGGATGAGATCAAGAAAACGGTTGTCAATGCCGTTGGTGAAATGCAAGTCGATTCTCCATATAACTTATTCGAAATATTTAATCACTAACACAATTAGGTTTCTACTTGCTGACTTGCAAGTTACCCAATTGATGCAGAGCAAATCGACACGGCGGCTCCAAAATGCACTCAAGGCCATCACCTCTGGCACAGCGACGTATGAGTCAACATACGAGGCAGCCATGGATAGGATTCAAAGTCAGGACGAGCGGCGATGTGAGCTTGCAACGAATGCCATCTCAATCCTCGCATATGCAGAACGTCCTTTGCTTGCTCCGGAACTAGTCCATGCACTCTCTGTGGACTTAGATCTCGACGAACACTCAGACATTGAAGTTGAAAAGACGGGAAACTTGCAGTCGATGAGCGAAAGCCTCGGAGTTTTCGACCCGGATCTTACGCCCACAGTCGAGGATGTGCTGTCAGCTTCCGCCGGTCTGATTGTACATCAGCCTGATTCGGATATTGTACAGCTTGTCCACAAAACAACCAAGGAGTACCTAATGAGTGACCATGGTAGACAGAAATGGTTTCCGCGAGCGCAGTTCACAATTGCGTCCACTTGTTTGATATATTCGCTAGCCTCCGAGGGCAGGGGTGATGCTGCGGACTGGCCATTTCTCGACTACGCGCAGAAACACTACGGACATCACATCATGGCACAACGAACTCTAGAGAGGAGTGAAGAACCTGCCACCGACAGACGTGAAAATGAGGAATTTGGGTTAGATTCAAACCTCGCAACTGTGAAATCTCAGCGGCTCATAGATCAGATCGGCCTCGCTCGTATGGCTCAAGAGTTGGGCGGACTGGAAGGCGTTCTGGTTGCGGCCTGTGAGAAGAATCAATTGAATTTTGTTCGGGTTTTACTTTCAACGAACCAGTACAAACGACCTTCCATACAATCAGCAGAATCGGACACAGACTCAGCAGAATCAGGCACAGACTCACTTTATGCCGAGGCAGATTGCGCCCTCGATCGGGCATTGCTGGTTGCGGTGCGAAATGGCCATCTAGAAGTCGTCGACCTTCTGCTGAATCACGGTGCCAGTCCTATGATAGTCGACAAGATACGGGATTTCCGCGAGGCTCGGGCTGTGAGCTTGCTTGCCATTGCGTCTCTCGAGGGACATTACAATATTGTGGCTTACCTCCTAGACCATGATTATTTCACCATGACCATGATGGAGCACGAACAGGATGGGTAGGTCATGACCTCAGAATCTGGGAGGGCGGTGTTTGCTCTGCAAGCTAACCCAAAGACAGATTTGACGATGATGCTGCATATGCTGTATCTAAATCAATTGCGCCTTGGTTTAATGCACGCTCGCCGATCTGCCGCGCCGCGAAATCCGGGAAGGTTGCGTGTGTCAAGATTCTATGGCAATGGATTGAAATTGAGATTAAAGTGAGTGGCCGATACGAAGAGCGAGAGCGGATTCTTAAGGCTGTCACGTTGTCCGCCCTGTCTGAATCTCACGATGATGTGCTTCAAATTCTTCCTCGACTCAGTAACACTAGTATCGCGAGTATACTTGGTGACCTGGGACAGCCGACTCTGCTTTCAGCGGCCATAGCCATGGGACCCGACCGGTACACTACTGGCGATTTCCTCTTGCGTGCCTATAATTCCGACTTGTCGGCCCGCGATGCCTCCGGCGCGAACGCACTCATCCTGGCATCAAAGGCGAAAATTAGAGACATGAGTGGGATGACAATTAGAGACACGGGTGGGATGACACGTCGGATTCTGGAAGAGCGTGAAGACTTGCTCAACTCCCAGGACTTTTCGGGTAGGACACCACTGTCATGGGCAGCTGAGAATGCTACAACGTCGGCCGAGGTGCTCCTGGGCTATAAGGATATCCAGTTAGAGCTCGCGGATGATCAAGGCCTCGCCCCGATAGATTTTTTGATGCGCAAGAGGCCTAATCCTTCTCGCCAAAACATACTGCGGCTTATGGTTCCAATGCTAGAGCACGGCATCAACAGGCTTGACCGCCACGGCTGCACACTTCTTCACATCTTGATCGACAATTGCTATTATTCAGACAGGTGTCATGAGCATTGGCAAAACCTAGAGCGCTACAAAGACCGCAAAATCTTCGAACGTCGGGAGGAGGGGGCGGGAGACTATCGGGATCCAGGCTCCTTGCAACAAGCACTCGGCGTGTTGTCTGTCACAGCTTCTCAAGTCCGCTCCTCACCTTGCAAGTGCGGCATTGGTACAATCTTCTTAGCGATCTCAACCGAGAATGTGAGAATGGTCGATGTCCTCTTGGAACTTTATCCCGGTCTCGTAAATGACAGATTCTTTGACGGAAGTTCGCCTTTGGACCTGGCGAACTGTATCCGTGATCCAGGATGTCGACAATCCATGATCGACCTTATCCGTGATCCAGAATGGCGACAATCCATGATCGACCTTGTACTCAGCATTCGTGGAAACCTGCAAGGCCGATACGAGAACAGTCGGCATCAACGAGAATGATTCAGTCGAGGCACAGAAAGGCTGCAGTTTCACAGGCCTGAGGCTTGAGCAAAGGCAAAGGCGAGGGGACCACGTAAAGGACGAAACCGGTGGCCGCTCAAGAGCTCGTGGACCGGGTTCAGGACGACGGAGTATCATTTTCCACACTACTTAGAACGTTGTGGGTTGAATAAGCGACTACGGCAACTGCGAGAACAGACGAGAATAGCAACAGTAGGCAAGCGCCCAGGGCCGCGAATCACAACGACTAGTTATCATGGCGCAATTCTGCAACAGCACCAAGTAGTGCCAACGAACAAGTTATTATTGATGTGTTGCTGAAGAGTCTTGAATAAAACCAAGGCTCTTAGCCATGTTATAGAACACCGCCTCATCAGGACAAACATTTTCATCTTGTCCTTCCTCCGACGAAGCCCCCGGCTTCAACGCAACCAACACCTGCGGCTTGACCATGTGCGCAGCCTCCATGTACGACTCCCCATCGAGCTCGATGTGCTGGAACCGCAGCGCCGGCGTCATCACGCAGAGCTTCTTTACGCGGGCCTTGATCTCCTCGAGGGAGAAGCGCTCCGCCAGGGTGTCCAGGGGCGCGCTGTTCTTGAAGTCGTCGAAGCTGCCGACGGGCTTGAGATCGTAGTCGTACAGGGTGTTGTAGAAGTTGTCGTCGCTTCCCGTGACGCCCTGCAGCTCGATGGTCCAGATGTCGTCCGCCTGGATCATGATGCGCTCGCTGAGCGCCACCGCGGCGGTGACGATCTTGCGCGTGTGCTGCAGTGTATTTTCTTCGCCGAGGGGCTTGGCGAACACTTTGAATGCCTCCTTCAGGAATTGGCTTAGTCCTTCGATCTTGGCAGCCCGGATTGTTGTCACCCACTCGAAGTCGGCGGTGCTGAAGATCGCGGCGAGGGCTTGCCTCTTCCACAGGCGCCTGGAATATAGTCCTTGATGGGAGTCAGTGAGCAGGGCTCTCGAAGTTCTAGTTGCACATATTATTGCTTACCAAAAGCAGGCGGCTTGGCCTGAGTCATCAGGTATGCTATCTCGTCGAGATTCTTGATATAATACGTAGCATTCTCGCCCTCGCCAGAATAAAATTTGAGTATAGCGTCTTCGGCGAAAACACTTTCCAGCAGGAACCGCCAGATATATGCAGTCCAGATGTCAATAACGCAGGTATCGGGGTTGATGGCAGCCGCTTGGAGTTCTTGGTTGTCGCGCAGAGCTGCCCGGAATCTCTTTGCAGATCCTTCCGAGAACATGGCCTTCTCGACGCGATCCTTGTGTCGTTCATTCTCGCGGATGAGTTTGTCCATCGGTCCAACAAACGCTTCGATAGCCTTCTCGATTTCAGCGTATAACTGTGCCTCGTTTAGTACTTGTTCATCTTCGGCAGATGCGTGTCACCATACCGAGTGAACCTGATAAGGCGTTAATCGGCCAATAGCCTGTACCCCATACAGAGCATCAATCCTCGTGGCTAACTGCGTTACATTGTACTCTGATTCCTTTAAATTTTCTCTGAGGTTTTCATTCTCGATCATGAGGGCTTCGTTCCGCTTGTTCAGATCCGCGTCATCTAGTGTGACTCGTTTCTCACCCTTTGGGGCTACCGTCTCTGGCGGCATCAGCTTTGGGGCCATCGTAAGAGATGCAGTTTTATTCGCGCTTTAGGTGCCGGACATTCAAATCTGTGTGAATACTTTCTAGAGTCGTGTGTACTACCTGATTTATTACGAGAGACACCATTTAAGCCCGACTAAGCCCATCCGTTTTCAGCTCAACTGAGGTGGCCCGCAATTGAACAAATACGGAAACCAGACAAAGACACATACTTCATCTTGCCCTCGTTCCGGAAACATTGTCACATTCTACAATTCAACAGCCTCAATCCAAGATTTTGATTGATAAAGACATGAGCACTTATACATAGCGGCCAAGCGTCTTTCTGATTTCGTCGTTTGAAAATCTAGCGCTGGCTTGTCGTCGCTTGGATCAAACGATGGCAGCTACACTGAAGAAACCAGCCGATGATTGTATACTTTGTAAATTTTGAATCAAATATTCTTCATGTCGAATCTCCAGGAGATTCAATTCTTTGCCTCAGGAAGCGTCATGAGCATATATATGTAGTCAATCAAAGCTGGTATACGTGCAAAGAAACCCATAGACCACAATGCATTGTTAGAGACACTCTTGACTAGCCCAGATGGTGACGATACGCTCGACCATCCACCGCGGACGGGGAGGTGGCCACTGACATTTCACCCGCCATCATGACGAATAGCACGGACAAGGCGCAAGCCCTCCTTGGCGTGGTGGCGAGACTGATCCCGATAGCCAGGATTCCTCTATACCGGGTCGCCTCAACTGTGACCCAGGATTCTGGCGAAGCAGACATGTGCCTGCAATGGCGAAGATTATCAGTTGGAGACACCCTTTCCCACATGTGCATGCGCCCCTGCACGGTTGCGGCAACTGCACGTTAGGCACAGAGCTTCTGGGGTCTGAAGTTTGATTCCATATATCTGAGATTCTTCAGGACGGTGAGGCGCACTCTCGAGAAGCTGCGATACTCGTGAACAGTGGTGATGGACGATGCTACTAAGGCCTGCAGTGCTCTCTCACAATGTCCCCGCCGCAGACCGAACTGATTGTCACGATCTAAGCGCACCCCAAACCCGAGATACAAGCCCAAATGACGTAGAAAGAACCGACAACCTACCCCTTCACCACCGAAACGCACGCATGATCCCCAAACCCACCGAGGCCCGGATCTAGTCCTCTGGCGGTGGGTGGTGGAAGAGAGGCGCACCGAGCCGCCCATTCCCCCACACAACCGCCGGCAACCAAGTCCCGGATCGCCCCTACGTAAGTAGCCTAGCCAGCTACCAAACCCCCATCCCAAGTCCGCAAGCGTCCGAACACACTACACTGGCAGCTACCCTAGCCGCATAATAACCCGACCACCTAAAATAAAGAAGAAGAAACGGGCCCCAGGAACCCGCGCGCCAGAAGGGGTCAAGGGTGCACTTATAGCTGAAACAAAGGACGGCAGGGCGAGCCAGAGAAGGGATCCAGCGTCAGGCGCGCGCCCCGCCCTGTTTATGCTCTATGCTCTTCTTTCTAGATCAACCACCTGCATCCCGGACACCTATCATCCGGTCATCATCATCATCGGATAATGCTGAACAAGCGCCGACCCCTATTGCAAGGGCTACTTACTGCAAGGGGAGAGGTGACATCAATCGATCAGGCGGACCTAAAAAAGAGGGCTGAGACGGGACGGTCCCCCAGTGCGCCTTGTATGTGGGGATAGTCTGCCCCGGGAGTTATTATTTCTCCTGATCTGCGGGATGTTCCCGGCTGTGTCGATCTTGGTGCGTCACTCGGTTTGTACGACCCGGTTCGCGCTGTCTCTGGCATAGGTCGAGTGAGACCTGGCAAGGCCTGGCCTGGCCTGCTTTGGGCAGACCCGCGTTGGGGGCTGAAGTGAGGTCATCGCAGGTGTCAGTAGCACAGAATAGAAGTCTGAGTTTTCGAATTGGTCACGTTCACGAGGCTGGTTGTAGCAAATGCTGAGACACAGATTTTTGTTTGTATGTTGGTGTTCATTCTGATTATCTATTCTCACTACCAAATAATAGAGGCAGATCATCCTAAGTAATGTATCTGACCAGCCAAAGTCCCCATAGATCCCAGGGAATCAATCCCAGTGGGGGGAGTATCAAAATAGCAGATGCTCCCAAAAGACAACAAGCAGCCCCAGATGCAACAGGCCAGGATATCGTCGAGTAGCAGTAACCAAAACAGGAGGAGACGCTGGGTAGTAGGGGGAATCAATCTAGTCCGTGTGAACCACAACAAAGACGTGCAGCAGCCACCATATGAAACAAGGCCGTGAGTCAAGCGAATATGCAAGGTGAGTAAGTATGCAGCGACCGGATGAAAAGCAACCTAGAGAGGAAAAACGAAAAAGGCGGAAAGATAAACAGTTCGCTAATAAAGTGGCGTCCCGCCGACATGAAGAAGTATGATGAGCCGGAAATAGCCAAGTGGCGCCTGGGTAAAAACAACAAATTAACTCCGTGCAGAATGCATGCAAGGCAGGCCCCTGGGCGAATGCGAGGCCTAGTGGGTGCGGCACACCGCAGCAGAGACGGAGGCTCCTGTTGTTTGCTTGCCTCCTTTCGAACGCCTTCCCTGATTCGTATCGTACTGTACAGAGGCGGACGTGTGGTGTGTCGTGTCGTTATGTGGTGCGGTAGTGGTGTTGTTGAGGAGGGATCGCCCAAGGTTTCCCGCCGGTCTAGAGTCTATGCGTCTATGCTTGTATAGAACATCTAGAGTCTATCATGTGTTGTATTGGTCTTTCGGTTCGGTGGTCTATTGGTGTAACGAGCAGCCTCTTCCGACGCCCGAGATGCAGGCCCCTCTTTCTCTTCTCTCCCTCTCTTCTCTCTCCCTGTGTAGCTTTGTTCTTCCTCCACGCCCGTGTACAGCCCATCCTCCCTCCCATTGTGTACACGGCCATTGGCTCGGGCTTTGGAGTGGCGCTGGTGTGGAGGAGGAGGATGCAGGAGACAGACGAGGGCGGGAGGCGGTCTCGAGGGGCTGACGTGGTTCGGGCGGCGTCGACGTCAGGGGGAAAGAAGAGGGGCGGGCGCTCGCATGTCGGGTCGAAGGGAGGGGACCCAACTAAGCAGGCGAGGTGTCCCGCCCTCGCCAAGGCCGTCGTGCAGCGATTGTGGCGTTCTGCCGGGTGCGGGCTGCTGCATGTGCTGTGGTGCTGTAGGGTGGGTGTGTGCCTTGTGTGCGTGATGCAATGCATCTCGCGGACACTTACCCACACGTACACCTCGCCGGAGTCCGATGATGCGTGCCTCGGGTGGGATGCGTGGCGAGGGGCCACTGGTATTATCATTCTAGGGCGAGGTTGACAGTGATGCAGCCAGCCCAGTCGTCGTCATGGTGTGGCAGTTGTTGATGTAGACAGCACACACTCATTTCTTCTTGTCGCTCTTCTTGTGGTGGTGCTTGTGACCATGACCGTGCTTGTGGTGGTGTCCACTGCTCGTGTGGCCGGATCCAGAGCCGGCAGCCGAGGTGGGCTCGTAGTAGTAGGCGCGCTGGCGGGTGCGACCGCGGTGCTCGTCGTGCGAGTCGAAGCTGGAGCTGCTGTAGCGGCGAAGGTCCTCCTCGTGCCAGTCTGAAAGGGGCTTGCCGCCAAATGTGAGCTCGTCGTCCTCGATGGGGATGACCTTCATCCAGGTTGCCTGGGCGGGGGCGTCGTGGTAGTAGTAGGCGTGTTGGTAGGGCGACGAGGCGGTGGAGGAGTAGGCGCTACCGCGCGATGACTGTTGAGACGACATGTTGTTTTGTTGTGTGGAGTCGAAATCGAGTTCGGGTGGTGGTGGAAGTGGTAGCGAGGTCGAGGAGAAGGTGGAGGGGGGAGGCGGGTGTTTATGATATGTTTGTGTTTGGTTGTTGGTTTGGATTTTGGTACTGCTGACTGCAGGAGGCAGCGGTGTTGTTATTGTGGCTTCGCCGAGGCAGGGCAGGGCGGAAGGCCTTTTTTCAGGTCGGGTGGAGCCTGGCTGGAAGCTGAAGGATCGCGATGTGGTGGGCGATGTGGAGCGAGGGGGAGGGGGTGCGGGTGGGGGGTCTGCGGTGGGGTTGGGGTACAAGGGGTCTGCAGTTGCAGTCCAGGTTGCAGGTGCGGCTGTAGTAGTAGCACATGCACCTTCCAGCTGTCGCCGGGCTTTGTTCGTTCTTTCCTTTTTCTTGCCGTGTGGAGGCGACCCGGTGTCACACATGCATCGATGGGATCCACCGAGATCAGAGACACCAAGAAAAGAGATCAGATGCACACTGCTTTTTCTGGGAGAGATATGCAGTAGTGTAATGTGATCCCAAAAGCAGGAATGTCGGGAAGACGGAAAGAGTTGAGAGTACAGCAGACAGCAGACAGGTGACAGATGACTTGACTCTTGACGCGTCAAAAATCAAGGAAAAGGGGGTTGGGGGTGGATGAGTGCGCGAGAAAGAGAGTAGGAGAGAGAGAATAATAATAATAAGCCAAGGGCCACAGGTGAGACAGGCCCCTTTGATTCAAGATCCCCCAGGTGTCGAATAAGGAATAATAAGCGGGAGGCTGGGGGGGTGTTGGCCTCGGGACGTCAAGGGACCTCCTGGATTGTCTCGGTTTGGTTGCAGCCGACCCGACAAGGAGGCTCTTGGGTTTCCCAAACGCGTCGCGGTCCGTGTGTGCGTGCGGTGCGGGCGGACGTGCGTTGGTTGCAATTGCGTGCGTGATTGATTGATATAGTGTGGGGAAACGGAGTGCCTCCCACAAGGTTGACGACGAGGAGGAGGAGCAGGAGGCGTGTGCACCTGTGCACTGGGCTTGCAGCTCTCGTGCTGTGCGTGTCCCGATGCGGATGCTCGACTGCAGATGGGCGATTGTGAGCCCGTCGGTGATAGGATGGCGTCGCGGGGTCCAAGACAGGACTGAATGTCGATCCGAGGGGGGGTATGTCTGAGCTGAACGCTGAACGGTGACTCGACCGAGGCTAACCTTAACCTGGAAGCTGGATTGTGATTGATGTTTTATAGAGTAGTTGTTATTGTTATTATCGCCGTGTGCCGATATTATTATCGTGGTCGGCCGAGACAAGCAGGTCGCTTGACAGGTTGATAGATCGGTAGATAGATAGGCAGATGGATAATAGATGAATAACAACAGATGAGACACGATGCACAGCAGTGCATGCAATATAATGCGATGCGATAGGGTGTGACAGGGGGTCCGATCCAATCTTGGAATGTTCGCGGGGTGCAGATGGATGGATGCAGCCAGAATAGTGAGAGAGAGAAACTATTAAAAGCCTCTCGCTGGGGTTGGGCTTCTCGTTCCCTTCTTGGCAGCTGACCTTTGGGACCAGGGAGGGGGGTGTGAGTGTTGGGAAGACCAGAGGACGGAGACGAGGGAAATCTCGGTGAATTTCCACGTCTTAATGCGCCGCTACTGAGTGTATTGCTGCTGACACGAATTGCCCAAAACGGCAAGCGACCAGAAATGAGATGGCGGATTGGTTGATGCGATCAAGAATTCGGGCCGGGTCGGGCTTTGCTGTGCTGCGCTTTGCTTTACTTTGCTTTGTTGGGTGTGGGCGACAAAGCAGACGAGAATCGGTCGGCGAGTGGTGAGGCACTTGTTGGGAGGTGCGATGTTTTGTGGTGGTGGCGGCTTTGTCGGTGAGGGAATTGATTGTTTTGATCGATTGATTGATGGATGGATTGTTTGGTTGGTGGTGGATGGATTGAGCTGAGTCGGTCAGGTTGATGACTGTCTGGTGGTGGCGGCGAGAAGGACGATGTATTGGTTGGTATCAGGGTATCAAAGTGGAGCAACAAGGAACAAGAGTATGGAATACAGTCAAGTCAGAAAACACCGTGGCCTGCCGAAGGTGAGAGATGGCAAGTATCAAAGCCGAGAGAGAGGTTTAAGTGGAAATAATAAAACAACACCAAGCACGGTGAAGGGGACGGCGGGGCCGATGAGTTGTTTTTATACAGGACGTTCAAGGTTGTGTGTCCCAGCCCGACTCGATCACGCACGCGCGCTCAGCAGCCAAAGGGCAACTCGAAAAGGGCAAGAGACGACGACGAGACGGTGACGGCAGATGGGATGCGATGTCTTGGCAGGCGATGGGCGGATGCGAGGATGTGACTTGTTGATGCCCCGACGGCAACTGATTCAATATCATGCATCCAGCGGATTTGCCTGATGAGCAGAGTATATGCGTGTGTGTCCTTTTGACGAACAAGTTGCCTTCGCCTCCTTCCGTTCCGCTGCTGCTGCTGTGCGTTGTTTGCCGCGACTGCGCGCCGCCGTGAGGTGTGTGGGTGTATCTAGGTGTGGGATGGGATGCCTGCAATGTACGTGTACGTATTGATGTAGACATGTACAAGATGTAGGTACTGTATCTCTGGCCCGGCTGAGCCCTGGGCCGGGCGGGTCTGGGCCTGGACAAGTCACAAGTCAGGCAACCCGCCGGGCTTTGACTTGCGGCTCTCGAGCTGATAGGCCTGGGACCGATGCGTCGGGTGTCAGATGCCAGGTGCCTGCTGCCGCCGATGCTGGCCTCTGCTAGTTTCCTCGAGCTCTTCTGTTGCCTGCCCGAGGTCGAGCGTTCGTTCGGTCGTTCGTCCCCCAGGTCGTGGAGGGGGGCGACACTGATCAAAATGTCACGGTACAAGCGTCACGAACAACTGTCGAAGCAGACTTTCTGAGTCGCGCCGTCCTTGTCAGAGATCGCTTCTTTTTTGCTTTTTTGTTTTTCCTACCCAACCGCGGCCGGCCCGAACAAGTAGACGGAGGTCGTGAGAGGAGAGGTTTTTTTGCTAATTCTTTTGGTATTACGGAGTGATGGAACTATGATAGACCAGTGATGGTTTTGGTAGCTGCCAGCAGAGAAGATCTGCGTGGCACTAATGTGTGGGATTGTGGGATTTACCACGCTGGTCGGTAATTGTATGGAGGGTTGGGATTTGGTCTGCCAGCAGATGAGGCGAGATCGGAAAAGAAAAATGTTTCTCCACGGGCGAACAAGCTGTCACCGGAGGCGTTGGACCAAGTGACATATATGTGGGATTGTCGCCCTTGCTGCTTATCCCTGCAGAGAAGCAGTGAAAGAGAACAGAGTTTCTGCCCTGTTTCTTTCACTCTGACTCGGACGTGTCGGGTATGAGGGCATCACGTATTCGATAACCAAGATGGGAAACAATCAGGGGTACAAGATGCACGTACTTGGCAGTTTGAAGGGAACGATGACGCTATCAGGCCGTACTACGTAACCGCCTGTGATTACACGATTAGAGTTGACAGGGCAGCCGAGCCAGACAAGCCCGCAGCCTTGGTTTCGCCGCCGGGTCCCTCGGCAGGGGGGCTGCCTCACTTTGCCGTGCCGCGGGTCCCAGCTTCTCCCCCAGATTCCGGTATTGCACGGATCGGATTCTGCTGTGCGATCTTTGTTGTGCGCCTGCATCGGATCGCTCCATCTCTTGTATGTGTCCCGGAAAGTCTGCTGAAAGAATGTTCTGCTTCTTGTCTTGTCTTGACAAATTCGAGCCCGCCGGCTTTCGGGCCTCGACAAAGTCCACGGGAAGCTAGATTCCTTCAGGGTCCAAGAGGGCGACCGAAACATCATGTGAAGCAGTCATGATCGTACATATATTGATCGTCACAAACAGGCCCATCGCATCTGGGATGGTGCTGACTGTGCAGGCTGTCAGCCCTTTTCTTGTGGAGGCAACCATCATTCTGGCAGTTCTGGCAGTCTGGCCCAATCTGGTCCTTTTGCCCTCAATGAAACGCTCGAAGGGGACGGGCAGCTAATGCCCACCGGCAGGGCTGGCAACACTAATCCCACAAGCAGATCACAGACGGATTGAGTTGCCTTTCTCGAGCCTATGCCCTCACTAAATGAGGTGATTTGTCTGTTTTGTGAGGGATCATCCGGGTCGCCGCCGTCTTTGGGGTGCAAGATCGACGGCGCAACCGTAATCTGTACCGAGGCGGCGGTGTGGCGTAGCGGGTTGGCGGGGCTATTCCTGGGGGGCTGAATGACGCCGCATGCCTGCACAACAGATGCGTTGGGCATAGTCTATTTGCAGTGCAAGTTGTGTTTCCTATGCCCTGGCCCAGCGGTGACGACATCATGGCCGCCCTCTGACACCTTTCGCCTCATCTTCCATCCCGCCTTTTCTTGTGTCTCCCGGCAAAACCCTGGAGTGAGCCTCACTGGCATTTCACAAACTAAATAAGTGGGTTCCTCCGGGAGGAGAAATAAGCTGTGATGATCTCGATTCGAATGCACGGCCGAGTCGGTGACATGTGACCCGGGCGTATCCACCTGGCACCGACAGTCTGGCGGACGGTGAGAATGGCGACGGCGACGGTGTCCTTGACAGCAGCGAAGACCGCTCTCCTTTTTCCCCCTGGCCGTACGTGTAATTGTACCCCGTACCCACTCGATCGTGGGCGGGCGGCGGTCAAGTGCAGACCGCCCCAGAGCCCGAGTTTGGGTAGGCTTCACACATTGAGCATGCGCTGCTTCGTCAGCAGCGTCAACTTGGTGTTGGACAACATTGCTCAGCCCAGCCCTGGCCGCCTGTTTCTGTGTTCACGCTCAGCTCAGCCACTGCTGGACGGCTGCTTGCTGACATCTGGAGGCAGCTGAAAATAGTCTTGTTACGACCTGTATCTATACCTGGGTGATCAAGTAGTCTACTATTAGTTGCACATTCCAGCCAGCGAAGGCCGCCGCCGCCGCCGGACGAGCCTTTCGGCCGAGCGCTGTCGCGCTGTACAGGGCATGTACGTAAGCTCCCGCCTTTTCCCTCAGTGAGAGTCTGGGGCATCTGGACCATGTCTTGGCTGGCACCGACAGCAAGGCCCCTTTGAAACCGATTTACTTTTTCTTAGCCGTCATTTCAGCCGTGAGGCATTTTATTTTTGTCAGAATAGAAGGTGATATTATGAGTACTCAGCTGTCCACGAGACAAATACGAGCACGAGATGCGTCTACTGGCCTGGCGATTCGCACGACACGCGCCCAGAGAACACGTCGCGAGAATACGCTTCGCAGAGATCAGCCGGACAAATGCCGACGTTTGATGTTCCCGTTTCGGCAGCCGTGCAGCTCGTGTCGGTGTAGCTGACTGAGTCGGGCTGAGAAGAGCAGCATTATTACCATAACCAGACCGCGAGCCAGAACATCCCAGCTCTCTGGGAATTGATTCGCGGTCCCCAGTCGGTTTGCATACACGTGTGGACTGTCAGAAAAGTACCGTGACTGAGAGCATATGGGATGAGATGAGATGAGATGAGATTAAAGCCCCAACACTAAACACTAAATTCGGGTGTAGGAGGTTGGATGATGACTTCCACGTGGTCCTAGGTGCTCCTCCCCCGGATGCCATGTCCTTTTCTCGTCCCCCTTCCACCCTCTCCACAAAAAGAGCCTCAACGTTAGAACCCACCGCTGCGGCACGATCGGGCCCTTTGTAGCTTATTTTGTGCACCCGCACACAGTAGGGCTGATTGACTCCTATTGCTCGGATCCTGTGGGATCCTATTCCTCTCACGTCAGATTTTAAAACGCCGTTCGCTCCGCTTGTCATGGTCGCCTGTCCTGCCGTCTGCTGTACAACCACACCCCCGATTTCTTTTCGCTCCCGCCCGGGCGCGCGCGCACCGAGGTGGTCCCAAGGTTACGGTTTACGTGGCTTGCTTTTGTGTATCACGACTCCAAATTGAACTCTTGGACCGATGTGATATATGAGAAGTGAGCCGGCGACGGCAACAAGTCGCGATCACTCGCAGGGATGCGGCTGGCTGACCTCCCATCCGTAGCCTACACCACCTCCCGTCAGCTGGCTTCCAGTCGGCCCCCATCTTCCCAAAGCGGTGTTCCGTGCAGCTTCTTGGAGCCAGCGAGAGTTAAGCGTTGCGAGCTTCCGATATACAACACATGCTCGTACAAAGTTGCTGCCTTGTCTTCCCGGCTCACCATACTTCCGGGTCGAATCGACTGCCCTCGTGACTCAGGTCAGCTGCAACCCGCGAACCGTCATGTCCCATGCTTTCCAGGCTTCATGCTTCCCTTCCATGCCGCCGCGTCCGCCGCCGAGGTGAGCAAACATAGATCGGTGATGGCTCGGGGTAACCTCGACATTACACGGGTCGGGTAGGTGAGCTAGAGCTAGGGCACTGGCCGTCGCGGTCTGTTCTCGCGACACCTACTCAATGCACACCGCTTCGAATTCCTTCTAGAATCCTTAGCGCCCCCCTTCCAGAGCAACGTGCTGACACGCGGCGGAGGATCTGCTGTGCAGCGGCGCGAGGTAAATCGACGTCGCCAAACTCTATGCTACCCTTCATGAATCGGGCCTGGACCCCTTGGGGGCTGAATGGATGGAGTGCTCCCCAATATCGCGCACGGTACATCACCATTGTACACATGATATACTTACTCAATCCCAGACACAGGCTGCAAGTTGTGCCTGAAGGATGAACCACAGGCTGCAGAACCGGGGGACCCCACTGATTCCGAGGGCTGGGACAATACTTGCCGGGCCCGGGCAACAACGCTTCGGCGCTGGCTGGCCCGCTTTTGCGGAAGATGCAAGCCCGCGCGGCGTTTGAGGGCCTTTTCCGCGAATAATGTCGTGCGCCCCCAGACAGTTCCATCCGTAGAACCATCCATCGCGAACAATAGCACTTACCAAACACGCCGGCGCATGCATGAACTTGTCTTTCCTCGCAAAATGTCAAACAAAGGGCTGAGACCAGCCCCCCTCCGATCAATGCCAGCGCATCGCCGTCGCCTTCCGACGAGGAGGAGAGAGAGATAGACCAGCCCGTCGTCACACTACCGCCCGAGCACATCACGGGACGTCGAGGAATGATGAATCAGAAACTCCAATATCACCCGCGAATATTCACCATACCGCTGCGGCCGCCGCGTTAAAGGGGCCAAGCTACCCCCTTTCACATGCCTAGATTTGGTCAGCTGCCACCCGTGGATAACCCGTCCCTGTGCGCCTCTCCAAGAAGAGAAGACGGCCAAAAAAGAGGGTGTGGTGGTGCGGGGTGGGATTTTGATACTGACAGCCTCCCAAGCTCGGCCGGCTGCGATACATCCACCCATCTATTCCTGTAACGTAGTGTAGGCTAGACCACCGTAGTACCCAGACGCTCCAAGAATACCTTTCTGGCAAACGAAACAACCCTTTCTGTGCAACCCCCTTTCGCAGCTGGCGCAGATCACCCGCGCCCCCCAGGCCCGACCGACCGGCGTTTTCTCCGGCTGTCTGTTTCTCCCACGTTTTGTGGCTTGCTGCTGCTGCTGCTGCCCCTCAGATGCACTGGTGTCGTGCTTCCGCCGAACCGAAGCGAACCGAGGCGAGAGGCCGGTCCGCTCGCCTGTATGCGCCGGCTATTGGCGTCTGGGGCGCACAGAGGCGCCGGGACGTTCACCGGCGCCGTGAACCTTCGAAGGGCTCGGTCTCCGGTGGCTTGCTCAACACTGATCAATTGCTGCCAGGCGACTTCCGAAGTATCAAAACTCCTAAGTATCTGGATTTTCGTCTACATACCCCCCTTGATTGACATAATAGACGAGGCTATAATGGTCGCCTCCAAGAGGGGCTCAAGCGCAGGAGTTCCTCATGTCAAAATACCTCCCTCTCATCAACCACGCTGGCCCCGACTGACTCTCGTCGCAGCACATAATTCCAGCAACACCACGACGTCATGATCAGTTCAGAAATCACACAATCGAAAGGAGATTGACTTTTTCTAGAACAACAGAAGAGAAACGCCCAGCGTCACAACGGCTTGCCATCTCGACTCAGAGTGGCGGCGATCACAGGCGACCTGACTCGCCGTCCTACGTCAAAAGTGCCTCTGCGACACCCAGGGACGAACTCTCACTCGCGCGCCGCCATCGTGGCGGCTGCAAGGTTCAAACTCTAATTTTTTTTGCGGCCTCCGTTCCTCTGCCCCCCCTCGCTCACCGCGGAGAATGTTCTCCGAGCTTGACGTAAAACGTTTGCCCATCTACACCACATACGTCGCCGGCGACGAGACCGGCCATCCTCACCGCCGTGCCTGCCACGGCCGGACACGATGCTGTGGCGTCCAACCCGCTAGGGACGTGGCGGCGGTGATGATGCTACGATAGTATCGCGGTGCTCCTTGCCAAGCACGCGTGCTGGCGTGTCGCCACCGACGGTTCTCCCGTCTCCGAGGTCTGAAGTATCATCGCTCCTCCCCCTCCCCCTTTCCCCTCCGCTGCCGACCCGGCCCCACAGTGCACCACAAACCCGGGGCAGGCAACTTTTCTCAACCCCAAACCACCGCCGGTCCGAGGGCGCAGGTCCGTATATGCATTGCAACGCGATCCCCCACGCCGAAGAAAACCACAGGCGCCATTGCCGCCTTGTGCTTGCCTGCCGGCCGGCCGACTGGTTCCAGAGAAACACGAAGTGTGTCAAACCCCCCCTCCTCCCACGGAATATTTTACCCCACGCTTCTTGTTCGCCGTGGCCGGGAGATGCACAGAAGCAGATAAGGCTGCATTAGCCCGTGGGGCGATCACTCTTCCTACGAGGGGGAACTGGCGCATTTCCCCTCTCCTCGCTCCTCGGATGAGCTCACGTGGCCGCGCGCCTTCTATGCGCCCAGGAGGGGATCGCCAGCCTGCCGGGTCGTTGAGACAGGCCTACATACAGTAGTCTCTGCCAACGAAACCGATGACGTTTCCTAGCTGGTTGTGCTTTGCCGCGAGGTGAGTGGGATCCGGCGCCCTGGGTCGGTCTGTTTGTTTGTACCTGTACGTCTGGGACGAAGTCACTACTCCGGAGAGATGGAGGTGGTTGTGGGAGTGGAGCATCAATGCCGATGAGGAACCGTGGGGGTTCCGAATAAGTGGATTGACGTCGGATTTCCTCTTCTGGTATTGTTGGATACGCTTATGACCGGCTGGAATGTCTCATGGCTGCCCAGGTGAGGGTGCTGGATGAGGCTCCTGACTTTGCCTGCGCGTCTGTGCTTCTCAGTCACTCGACAACACCCGGACGATCAATGGGAGAAAGTTCTCCATTCCAGCTCAACAGCCTTGAGAGCTGCGCTACGGTCTCGCTTGGTTGATGCGAACCCAGCTGGCTTGTGACCAGTTGGGTCCGTGTCTCGAGACTCTGCAGGCTTGGTCACGGGCAAGGTCAGGTGCTTTTCTGGAGACATCTGAAACATATCCTGGTATAATTCTGATATGGCCGGGTAGAGTCGGCTTATTAAACTACTCGTCTAATGAAAGAGGGCAACTCGCACTTGCGAATCAGAACGCTGCGGGCCCATTCCCTGGTTTGGAGTACTTAGAAGCTTGTATGTGAAGGGTGAGAAACGAGTCGTCACTCCCATTTGTCATCCTCGTTGAGTGACACGTCCTGTCGCCGATTTCAGTCGTCATGTTGGACCAACTGGCAGGTGCTCATAAGAAATTGACGTGTCAGTAGCTTGTTCCCAGTCCCTTGCAGGTTTGCAAATACATAGGTATGAGCTTAGAGTCGTGCGAGCTTCAATTCCATAACTAGATCTCGACTACTGGCGATGAACGCAACTTACGTCTTGGTTTGTTGTCATCCTTAAATTGAAATGCGCCAAGCATAGGAAGAGCGTTGGTGGAGGCTATCGTGAACTCGCAAGATACGGGCAATCTCACTCCGGCTGAAGTTTTGAAAATTAAGACTACGTACAACTTGTTTTAGGATGTTGAATTGATTGAAATGCTGCCTGGAGAGTTGTTCCCAAGTCTGAGCATGGCTTTGTGTTCATTAGTCTGCGAGTAGAATGGAATCCACCTAGAAAAGACAGGAATACGGGTTCAACATATCCATCACTAACAGGAAGGATCAACAGGGAGAATCGAGGATCTCTGAGCGCTGCTATAGATCCCTGTAATGTAGTGAAACCAGTCTTTCCCCAACTGTATGCTGTCGATGTGCTCTTATGTTCTTGCCTGACCTTGTCACTGCTTTGACATTCTCTGCCTTGCAACATCTTCTTGCTCCTTCTTCCCATTCTTGGTCTGTGGCCCCTGGGACGAATCAAACTTGTGTTGTGTACATTTAGGGTATGCGTATGATCAATTCTTCAACAAGTCATGGTCAAGATGGCACTCTTCTTGTTGAAATCAGATATTCGTACCGGCAAAAACGGAGGGTACACCGGTACATACCATACTTACCCATGGCCCATTCGCATACTCATTACACGCTCTTACACACACACACATCCAAAGACAATTCACATACCCAGAACTCACACACCTATACCTAACACGCCAATTCTAACACATCCACGCCTAACACACCCAGACCAAATCTACCGGGTGGATTTATGAATTGGTTAAGGGTAAATGTTAGGTTTGCAAATTGCTATTAGCGAATGTACCGGTGTACCCTCAGTATCCGATTTCTTTTTGTTTGTGTGTACCCTGTATTGATTGCTCTCCCCAGTCACCGTTTTGCTCAAGTAACCATCCATAGACACCTTGAGTCCAACAGTCAAACATACGCTGACAAAGGTTAAGCCTGCTGCCTGATTTCATGACTGATGACTGCCCCTGTCTTGAAATTTCAACCTAGCCATGAAGCCTGTTGGCTCCACCCTTTGTCTAGCCCTGCAGCTTGGCCTCACTGCATTTTGTCTTGTTCAACGCCCTCTACTTCTCCTGCACAACAGACACAGACACCTTGCCAGTACACTCAACACAGGAAACAACCATGCCATCGTTCTCATCCACAGAGTCTGGCTCGTCAGATGCACAATCAGAATCATCATCGATCGTATATGGTCATGAACCGTTCGATCAATTTCAGGTCAAGGTTCACGCTTTTACTCGATCGCAAATTTGGCCCCACTTGGACGTCAAGGACACGATCACCATCGAACGTCTTCGAGGGGGCACTTTCAACCGCGTCATCGGCCTGACCGTTACGAAAAGCAAAAGCGAAACCCAAGATTCGACGTCCAGCCAACCCATCGGGAAGAGAGCATCCAGGACAGTCGCGGAGTACGTCTTGCGCATCCCGCGCTTTGAAGCCGCGCAAGTCGACGCTGATGTTGCCGCCCTTCTATTCGTCAAACGCCTTTCGGCGACCGATCATGGCTCCGACATTCCCGATCTTCAGGTTCCGACGGTCATCGCATTCGACGAAACGGACAACAACACTCTTGAGGATCCGTTCATGCTTCAGGAGCGCCTGCGTGGTGAGTCACTTCTAAATGTCTACCCCCAGCTTGAGCACGAGCAGCAGCGCAGAGTCGCCCAGGACCTTGGCCGTGCCTACCGCCGGATGCTGGCCGTATCGAGCACGCAGGCTGGAAGGTTGGTACTTCCGGATAACAACAAGTCTCTCGATGCAGAGATCCACGTGACTCGCTGGGATCCGTGTGGACTTATCTTCTCCGAAAATGAGCGGGAGCCACGGACATCTGCGCCATATCGCGACGGTCGCGCCAGTGAGTCAGTCCTTGAGCTGCTCGAGCGGACTTTCCAAGCGCAGAAGGCGTATGCTCGGAAGAGAATGCCAAAAGACACCTTCAAGTCCACTAGGATCGATCAATTCTGCAAAATGGTTTCCGAAATGGATGCAGCCGGCTACTTTAAGCAACTGGACGGACATTTCGCCCTCTCACACCTCGACCTTCAGCCCCGGAACATCCTCGTTGATCAGGATTCGCCCCCAGGCCGCCCAATAATAGGCGGTATTCTTGACTGGGACAGTGCCGTTTTGGCTCCAGCATTTATGTCCTGCACCCCGCCCTCGTGGATATGGAGCTGGCAGGAAGACGAAGACGAAGATGAGCGGAAGGCAAACGAGGTGCCCGCGACAATTCAGCAAAGAGAGCTCAAAACAGATTTTGAATCAGCTGCTGGACCTCTTTACGTCCAATGCGCATATGACCCAGTCTATCGGCTGGCTCGGCGTCTTGTGCGTTTCGCGATCCATGGCATCCGGTTTACTGAGGACGAGCAAGAGGCTGAGGCCATGTTGGAAGAGTGGAAAAGGCTTCACCAGCAAGATGTTGTCAAACCAATGACAGCCAACGAAAAGATGTGAACGCATCATTTATACGGTACGATATCTAAGAGCTTTGTGTCCCTCGAGTCCATGATCTAATGTTACAGTTCCTTTCAGCATCAGAGACGCCTGCACAATCCTTGCGAAGCCCCGAAGCCTCTACCGCTCCCAATACCTCGAACTGTTGAACCCAGAGTCGCCGGACAGCCGCAGCCACGATATCCCAGCAGCCCGACGATTTCCTCGAGTCGATCGACTCGCCACGCTCCGAGTCTCAGGATTATCTCGGCGATCACGGACCTCAGACACCAACGGCGAAACCGTTTCCTGCGACTCGCCAACCCTGTCCGCATGCTCTTGCTCATGATCAGCTCTGGCCCCGGCCCTGTTCGCTTCGAGATCTATCTCCTTGGAATCCGGTTGCTCAATCGCCTCTGGTACTTGGAATGGGTCTACGAGCGGGTCCCACGTGATGACTGTCTGAGTGCCTCTCGTCATCATTTTTGCTTTGCGTCTGGGCGCCCCGTTTTCCAGGAAGTGAGGTGGCAGCATTTCATCATATGTGGGTGATCGCAGGGGCCCAATCGAAGACCTCACCACAACGTCTTTGATGGAATCGGGAGGATTTGAACCCAGTGGACTTGGAATGAGCCTCTCTTCCCGCTCGGACGCCTGGGGCGGCCATTTCCCCGGATTTTTAGTGGGCAGAGGTGGAGGACGTGGAGGAAGGATCTCGTGTTCATCGATTGTGCTGGTCTTGGACTTGAATTGTTGTGTGGCGGACTTCAGCGTGGAACCCGTCATCTCGGTAGGTTCAAGCAGCGATTCTCCTGGTAATTGCCTCGGGCCGCGCCGGATCTCCTCGATGTTCTGGACTTGTCCATGCGGACCTTTCATCTGGCCATCTGCTGCATCTGGTGGGGCCACTCCTCTCATGAAGCGCGCAACGATAGGCCGCAGAATTGGCAAGCTGGTACACAAGATGGCCGTTTCTAGCTCCGCGAGGGACCAAAGAGCTGTCTGCACGTTGGTAAAGGTCGGGTCTGGGGATGAGGCGCCGTGGCGGAGCGTCGGGATCCGTACGATTGAGATGATGACGACTATGAAGCCGAAGCAAAAGATGCCGATGAGTAGGTACCTCTGGCGCTGGAGTAAGGGCATAACCCAGAGCGGCCGCATTGGGATTGAGAAAATGATCAGATCCGTACAGACGTTGATACTTGAAATAGCGGTCCCTGGAAATTTGGTGTCAGATTCCTATCTCATTTTCCGCACATGTCTCTACCACTTCAGAGTGAACACAGCCTCGGGCCCCGCGGAGGACAGGTGGCACAGTGTAGGGTGAGTAACACCCAGAGTGTGACTTACAGACCGGAAGCGTTGGAACGCAGATGTCTTTCAGATGCGGATTGTTCACCACGCCAGTCGTTGGAACGCAACTGAGTGCGTAAAGAATATTCTGTCCGATCATCCATAGAAAAGAGAAGAAAGAAAAGTAGACGCAAATTTGTCGGATCCTTCGGTCTGGAAAGATGCGGTAGAACTGGATTAAAAATGATATCTTGACAATATTGAGGCCCACGCTATAGAACTGGATTACTATGAAAAGTGACGTCTCAAAATTGTGAATCTGCTCCTTGCTGAGCTCCGAGATGTGTCGGCCCAGGCCTGAATTGATCTCTGCGTTGAAGACAGGCGTCAGTCGCGTTCTGTCACAAGATGCAAGGCCATGTGCCTACCAAAATAGGTAGCAATAGAAGCACCAAGTGCCATCACCTGTCCGGATTTGATAAGTCAAGCTTCTCTTGCCTTCGGGGTAGGAAAAGAGCCCTCTGGGAGCAACATACCCATGCGATGAACACGGTCAGATCATCCCAACCCGCTGAGCCGGCTTTGAGAAGGATACATCGGATATACAGGCGTATCGCCACAACGAAGGTCGTCAAAAATAAAAGGGTAGATGTGATGCCGATTGCCAGCTGCTGGTGTGTATTGTGGTTGACTTCCATTCTGTCTGACCCGGGAACGGAATCTCCGGCACTCGAGCTGTTGCGCCTATTTCAAGGACGACTACGTTCTCACTGTAGCTGAGGCCAAATTGCCGTTAACTAGCCGGCTGCCGCCTAAGTGCTTTGTTCGTTCGAGTAGAATCTCTTTGGCGTGACCCAGTCTGGGGCATTTGATGCACATCCCGATAGACGAAGATCGTAAATCAAGTTGATGCACTTACTGATCGACTGTAGGCGCCGCCCTGAATTTGCAGGAATGATGAAAGATCTGGGTGTGCATGATCTCGGGAGCGGGCTATTGGTCCTCTCCTGTCGCTTCACCATATCCGCTCATCCCAAGTCGCAAGCTCAAAGTTCAAATTTGGCTGAGTTCATGACCCTCCCCCACCTTGGCCGAATCAACCTGCTCCAGACAACATGCCTCGTCTGTGCAGCACACCATCGGCCTGGTGCCTTCGCATCTGATTCGCTGGCGGCGCGCTTTGAGAGCCTCACCAGGTGGGGAGGAATTGATCGCGTTCCGAGGCACCCCGAAAGCTTGCAGGTTGAATAGTGAGTGCCTGTGGCGCTTGTGGGAAAATGGGGAATTTTGACTTTCCAGCTAATATTGTTTGCTTTGGGACGCTTTGACTGCGGACCTAAAACTAGAATCGAACTGTGGCTCGACCCTGCCATTTAGTTTGTCGATCTTTTGCCTCCAAGACATCAGGCTCAAAAGATTTACCTCGTGATAGTGAGATGGTCTATCTGCAGAACAAGTCCGCAGTGGTGCGTGGTTAGAAATGACATCGGATGGACGTTGATCGAGGCCATGGTCATCTCACGGAAACGAGACAAACAATTCGACATTCCCGTACAGCTCCTGATATACTTAAGGAATATTCTATTGTTGATTCATAGTCCATACATAGGATATGATTTCTGCCAAAGCTAGGCGCTGATTATCTATCCGTCAGGGATCTCCTTCGATACTGTGCGGATATTTTGAACGAGTGACCTGGAATTTCTAAGCATATACCTTCAAGGAACTTCTGATTGACCAGCTGTAGGATTATACAGCTGTCTGCTTGTCCATCTTGGTATTCTCAATTGTCCGCGCCAGAACGTCATCGCAGTATGGAGTATCGGGTTGAATATAAATGTTCTTGCCGCTTGCCACCACGGCCTTCCCAAAGAGCTCATCAGGGCCAGCTCTGGTACCATTGGCGTCGATGATCTCATCTCCTGCGGCAAGCTTCAGCACGGTACTTGAGATTAACTCCAATGGAGTGAAAACATCCTCTGGCATTGCTTCCCAGGCCTTGGCTGGGATAATAGGCGTCCTCACCGCCCCGGGGCAAAGTGCGTTGACGCGAATTCCGTCGGCCTTGTAGTATTCCGCAACACAGCGCATAAACCCCATGATTCCGACTGCAAGGTTAGATGTTCCATCAGCATGCCTCCGAACAACATCGATGTGAGGGGAGGACGATGTGGCATACACTTTGAAGCCGTGTAAACTGGAGCCCAGTATGTTGGCCAGAAGCTCGAGCAACTGGCATTGATCACGATAGAGCCTTTGGCAGGCGACAGGTTGATGTAATGACGTCCCACGTGGACCGCATTTATGCAGCTTTTCAGATTGACTTCCAGTGCAGTCAAGTCAGGTGGTGGGGGGCCGTCCAGACTCTCATACTTTGTGAAGACATTGGTGCTTTCGACGACTCCCGCGTTCGCGAACACGAAGTCTAATCTATTGTTGCCGGCAGTGAAGGCGTTCTTGAATGCAGCTGTGACCTCCTCGTAGTTGAGCAGATTAGCTCTGTGGTAGGTTGTGTTCGAAAGCGAATCTGCAGCCTGTTTGCCTTCGTCATCTTTAATGTCGATTAAGTTGATCTTCCACCCGCCTCTTGCTTCTAGAGCCTGAGCCACTGCGAGACCCATGCCTCGAGCTATGATTTACGGTTGTAAGAATCTGCCACTGATTGACTTCAGTTTGTCAATGAGATCATGGAGGACCTACATCCACCGGTGATGACAGCCACCCGCTGAGGCTCGTTCGACATCTTCAGATGAAATTCTCCTAGGCTGATACCTTGAAAATAAAGTCGAATTAATCCAGCTGAATTTGCGACAGAGCTTTTCAACCGATGAAGATACGCTAGGAGACTTGAGATTCAGGCTTGGGAAATCCGAGTTGCGTTGCTTTCCCCTCTTCTTTTCCGGTGGGTCAAGAGCGTCTAGAGCATCACGGAAACGGTGTATCTTATACCCGGGGCGTTAGACAACACTTTCGGGGTTCTTCGAGCGAATCAAGCCTACAAACTTATCAAACAGCATGCAGGTGGACATTTCCAAATTTCGTGCAAGATCATCATCTCCAATGGGAACATTGCAGGACGAGGTAAATGCCAAGCCGGCGATTCCTACAGACCCTCACATTGTCTTCTGACATAATCCAGTCGGAATGGCCACCAAATCCATGCCCAACGCGAAGCATTGATTGAGATGCATAGTCTACAGAAATATTATGCCTGCCCTAGGTGATGGGTCTTAGTGGCAACAGACGAATTGAAGTACTATGAATTGCTGTTAGCATGTTATCGCTCCAAAAAGTAGCATAAGCAGTAAGCGTTCAGAAGTCTCGGACAAAAAATTCTAAAAGTTTTGATTTGAATGACACTGGGCCGCCGAAACCATATGTTCTGGGCTACTTTATGTGGCCTTGGGGCCCGATGTGGGAAGCGCATCGAAGTGCGTTGCGTGTTCGCTAGGAAAACTAGATGCGTGCGTGAAGCCACAAGTTTCAAGGCCTCGGCCTCGGCCTCCGCCGTTGATAAGGTTCGTCAAATGGGGGTATTCTTCGGATAATTTCCACGACTGCTGGGAGCACTTACTTCCGAAGCATGAGTCGTCAACGGATACAGGGCCTGAGACCCATCAGTAATATTTTGAAGATCTCGTTAATCTTGAATCAAGCCTATCCACCTTTCCGCTCCTGACTCGATATATTTAGAACCCAGCGATTATGCTGGTTTGGATCTAGAGAATGCTTGGGGTCCCATTCACCCGGTTAACCTCCCCATTCTCAGCCTCCAAGTTGCGTGATTCAGAGATTCTACCAGCCGATCAACGGCAAGTCTACCGATACTCTCTTGAATTATTTAATGAAGATCTCTGTGGTTTTACCGAGGCAAGAGCCCTTCCCTCTCGGCTGCCAACACCCGGTCCTGATCAGTCTCGTACTTGTATTCAAATAAGGCTAAAATAAGCAGAATGAAGCGAAGTATTCTGGAGGCGACAAACATCAGCTTGTGGATACTAATATCCCAGTCAACTACAGTAACTTACGGCAAGGCAAAGAACAATCCAGATCCAATCTGATGTTGCATTGCGTACCAAGGCCCGTGCCAATACCACAGACCGTACCAGTCCCTCGAGCACACCAGAACAAGGGCGCCAATGGCATCGCCCGCTATTAAAATCGGCAGGGCAGAGATAACCCATCCTCGGGCTTGCCCGCACAGGCAGACGATCTCCAGCAGATCCACAAGGATCAGATACACAAGCTATCGAAACGCATTTAGTCAGAATTGACGTGCCAAGAAGCGAATTAGAAGACTCACTATCACATAGCTGGTTTTCCAGCTATACTCAGGATCGTGCCGAAGGCACAGAAGGATAAGACTGAGGACTTCTAGAACGACGGCCATCAAGCGTACCAGGCCGGGCACCACGCCGAGGCGCCGAAGTGGGCTGGGATAGTGCATGTCGTGGCACTTGAGGATGAGTGAGAACAAACCTGGCTAGCTGGTCAAGCTCAAAACAATTGATTGAGATTTTTGAAGAATTGAAGCAGTCGTGACTTTTCTGTTATTGATTGTGGCTGAGGGCGGGGTGTTATGTCTCACCATTTGAAGGAATTGCTTACGACGCGTCGGAATTGACCATGTAAGACGGAATGACTTTGTGCTATCGCTCAAACCCAAAATGGGTGATGCAGCAGCAAACAGATCCACTTTCACCTTTTTGGCAGCCTAGCGGACTCAGCACGCAATGCAAAAGCAACGTTGATGACTGCAAAGCCTGCAGTGCAGCTTAATTGCGCAACGCCGGACCTCACGGCCGAGAATCAATGAAAGGTCTACTGAGCGTCCGAAGACGAGCCTAGAACTTTGATCATTACTCATTGCATTCGTGACAAGCTGCTTGCTAACCTTTGAATACAGAGATTTGCTCCAGCATATTATTATGTGATTACTTGTTTTTATCCCAAATCCGATGTCGCCACATCTTACACACGGCGGCCCGGGAACATCAGACGAACCCCTTGCCCTGCTGCTCGACCCCGTGGCTCCTAGTCCTGTCCGGGATGGTCCCGCTGTCCCCGGAGCTCGCGTACCCGTGCGTCGTGGTGGTCACGGTGACATCGGTCGTCCTGACGATCCCGTTGGCCCCGCCAAACTCCCCGCGCGTCGGCGTCGACAGGTCCTCCTCGCCCGGGTACATGCCGTACTCGCCGTCCTTGCTGCCGAGCTTCTGGAACGGGCTCTTGGTCATGGCCCTGCTGTTCATGTGCGAGGCGCCGCCGCCGATGGTGACGAGCTCCGTCGCCCGGCTGCCCGACTTGGTCGTCCGCGACTTGTTCTGCGTGCTGCCGAACTGGCTCGAGACCTTCTTGGCGAGGGGCCGTAGGGTCGGAAGGCATGCGCAAATCACGCCGCATGCGCATTCGACTACGCACCAGGTGCATGCTGTAGCGAGGGTGACTGCAATTTTGTTAGTATTCCCACGCCAAGATACACAAAGTTGGCGCTGGGGACTCACAGGTAGTGTCGTTGGGGTCGAACTGCATAATGGTTGAGAATCGGTATATACTTGCGATGAGAACGCTGTGAGATGTTAGTACCGGATGATTCCACAAGAAAATCCCATCGAGGAGTCCAACTCACAAGCTACCAAGGCCGAAAGTGCAGATCAGCGAGATCTTCTGAGCGGGCGCGGTGTGCAGCGCCCACACCTGCTTCACGGGCATGATGAGGATGGCGATGTCGGTGACGATGTTGGGCACCGCGTTGCCGATGAAGGAGCCCTTGAGGTCGATGCACTGGCCAGGCATCCACGGCTCCCACGCGACGTAGATGGGGTTGCACTGGAAGATGCAGACGAGGACGATGGCGATCCACCACGCCAGCACGGTGCCCCCGATGATGTAGGCGGCGATCTTGAAGCCGCGGCTGGGGAAGATGCGCAGGTACATCTCCAGCAGCGAGAGCTTGATGAGCGCCACGGCCGTGACGTACATGCACTCGAAGCCGAGCAGCAGCTTGAGGACGTTCTCTATGGCGTCGAGGTCGAGGGTGCTTGCGTGCCGGCCCATGCCGTAGTCGACCACTAAATTCGGGGAGTAAAAGTCAGCTATCCATTTGGTGGCGGCAAAAAGCGAGTTCGACTTGATTCGGAAAAGGCATGGTCTCTTCTTACTGCCGTAGTTAAGGCCGCCGATCACGAACACAGCAACCTGACGATCTTGGGTTAGCACAGATCTTCCCGTCACTGCAGCCCTTCCCGTGGTGCTAAAAACTCACCAATCCAGCCACAATCAACCAGTCGTCCGGGCCATATCGCGCAGCCACGTAGTGTCGAGCCCAAAATCGCAATATCACAAAAATCGTGGCGAGGACGAGCAGGATCGTTGTCGTGCTGATCTGTGTTGGCCCCGTGTTCTCGCTGGCGTCGGCGGGGGTCGCCATCGTGACCAGGTTCTGTGCCCTCATCTTGTCTCCCTGCGAACAGTAGACCTTCGAATTGGCGTTGTCGAAGGTGCGATCATGAAATTATTGACTGGTGACAGCCAAGGCCGAAGCTGGAGCTGTGAAAATGGTCTCGCGTTCACGAGGATGTATGAATAAGACCCGCGGGGAGGGATCCAGTTATCATATGGAGATTTCGGGGGGAGACAAAGACATGTATTGTGCCTTGACATGCTACGAGATCAAGTCGTAATCCCGCCGGGGGAGGCGGCGCAACGCTGATCTTCTGTCAGGGCCGAGGAGGTGGGCTTTGTCGGCGGCGCACGGCCGCTAGCATGGAAGGTTGCAACTTGCCTCGATCCTTGACGCCGTGGAGACATTTTTCCCTTCGCTTAAGAAGCGAAAATACCAGACACCGAGTCTACCAGTCTCGCCAGTTCTGTCTGTCCTGTTTTCCCATGCCGGCCCGCCCCTGGAAGGGGCAGCAGTCCAATCCCCGCCGTTGCGTTTGTCGAAGGGGTCCCCGCAGGGAATGTCCTTGATCAAGTATATTGGGTCCATATTGGGTGACATATCTGGTTGAGGCGTGCCATACGACGCGACGCGGAAATGTCCTTGATACTAGTGGCAACGGTGCATGCGACACTTAATCGCCGGTACGTATTGCACCTTGGTCAGGGTCCCCGCCTGTCAAATCCCAAGTGGGATCGGCGGGCGTGAAATGGCAACTACCGGCAATGCTTACCAGAAGAAGCCGTCGATTGAGCTCAACAGCCCACAATAGGACACTAGGCAGCCAGGCGGAATGCAAAATAAACCGCACGTAACCCCAAGTCCCACCAAAACCCTTCACATTACAACCTAGATTTCTTAACAACCAAATAGTATGTGCTTCATTCTAATTCCATTTATATGATAAGCATTGGTTTCTGATTCTAATGATATTAACATTGTAGATAAAAGTTGTGGTTGTGGTGGACAAATAAATGGAAGGATTGCGTGGTGTTAATTCTGGTACTTAGCTACGTGCGGTTCATTATGCATTCCGCCTGGCAGCCTGGAAGAGCAACGTTTTTCTTTCCCAAAAGCGGTTGACCCACCACGGGTTTCGAAAACAGACCAAGTGGAGGAGCAAACCACATGTGAAAGAATGGGTCCGGCATCAAACCTCAAGTGCGGCGATGCAACACAAAAGGGGTCGACGTCCCGGAACATCACGCGTTGCAATCCGGCGTCTGTCGATGTACCTGTGCGTCGCCCTAGAGCAGTTGACATAATGTCACAGCAATCATAAATGGCAAGTTATGTCGCACAGAACCTTTGAAATGGCGGACCTTTCCGAGGGGTCGACTGGTTAGGGCGGAGATTGGGCGTAAAGCATACCCTTTCCTGCACGCTACTGCACAATATGCTTTCCATTGCCCAGGCAGCTGGATGGCACACTGCCCTCCTCTTGGGTTCATTGTGGCCCGGCAGCCGGACGGCAGCCGGAACAGAAAACGACGCTGGGTGCTGGCCAGATGTGATGAATCTGTATCACATACTACCTACTACTGTGATCGGACGGTTCAATCACTAGTATATCTGGGAAAAATTCAACCGCCGATCGTCAGGGCCGCCTGAACTAGACCGCCAGGGTTGCCTGATCTAGACCATCATGATCGTCTGGTCGTGTGTACGTGTGCGCTATAGAGCTGAAATCTTGCTTGCAATGGCGTTGTTGCATCCCCGCGCAGGTTTCCCACCACGGCACGCAAGAACTGAAAGCCGATGGTCCTGCTGAGCGAGCGTCCTCGGTGTCCTCAAGTGCTGAGCGTCGTGCTGTCAATCAAACATCAGCAATGGAACCGGCCTTGTTCGGACAGCGACGTTGTGGGCCTTCCCAGAATCTGTCAACGGTCACGTGGGAAAAGGGGCTGGCTCTCGTGTACAAGACTCCGACATTGCGATACGCAGGGATATGAAAGAAGGTTTATGTACACGAGAACTGAGGGCTCGCATGCTGCCCGTGGGCCGACCCCGTTACCATTGTCCTGGGACTGAACAGAGCCCTTTCTGAGGGACCCTGGAAAACCCCAAGATCTCTCCGACGATAAGCTTGAGCCGCATCGCCAATGCAACGAACAGATCTCGCTGTGATGTGTTCCCGTCACGATGTGATGAACGAGGTGCGCTTCCCGTCGAACACTCCTAGACAACAGCCCACTCCTCATAGCACGCTTCCGAGCCGCGCCAGCTCCAGGGCAGCTCCACGGAAATCCTCCGCAAGCATGACTCGCACCACCTGGCTAGCACGCAGACCCTCTAGCGTACGGGGAGCAGAACAGACGGCCCACCGGGATGTCGCTGGACTGCCGCATCCAGGGGCTCTGGGGCATTCTAGGTTACAGGGGACGAACAGGTGGGTAGTAGCATGGATGATCATGGCCTTAGATCCATGTGGCTAGCCATGCTTGCGTGGGCAGCATCCGACAGACACGCCCGCAACGCCGGATAACGTCGAGCTCAACCCCCTTTCTGGTATGCGCTTCGTCGAGATAAATCCCCCGGTGTTGCTCAATCCAAAATCCCGATTCGTGTTGTAGTAGTATTGCACCCAAAGAAGCAAGCGTCTGTTCCCCCTCGATTTGACGTCGCAAAGCCTGTCTGTTCCAGCCTCGTATTCTGCCAATCTCGAAAAGAAACAAAGCCAATATCAAACCCCACACCCCACAGACGCCCGTCACAATCAATCAATCATGTCTGCCAACGCACAGCCCGTTTTCGTCCTCGCCCCTGGCGCCTGGCACCTGCCAGACTGCTACCAGCTCGTGCAGGACAAGCTGCACACCCAGGGTTACGAGACTCGGGCCGTGGCGTACCCGTCTGTAGGTGCCGAGCCCCCTACCAAGGGCGCATTCGACGACGCCGCCGCCGTGCGTGCCGAGGTCCAGGCTCTTGTGGACCAGGGCCGACAGGTAATTTTGGTCGGCCACTCATACGGAGGTCTGGTCATCTGCGAGGCCTCTAAGGGGCTGGGTTACAAGCAGCGCAAGGCTGAGGGCAAGGAGGGCGGCATCGTGCTCCTGGTCTTCCTGTCTGCCTTTGTCGTGCCCAAGGGCCTCAGCCTTATCAAGATGCTCGGTGGCAACCCGCTGCCATGGATGGACTTCCAGGTGAGTAACTCCTGGGAATATGCCTCCACGGTCACCGCTCATGACTAACACAAACAACCAGGGCGAGCGCGTCTACGCCCGCACACCCGAGGAGATCTTCTACCACGACGTCCCCGAGGACCTCACCAAGGGCGCCGTCTCCAAGCTGCAGCACCAGTCGGCGCAGGTGTTCCGGGACGAGGCCACGTACCAGGCGTGGGAGGACATCGAGTCCATGTACTTCTTCTGCGACGACGACCGCGCGCTGCTGCCCTTCATCCAGAAGCAGATGGCGCCCATGTTCGGCGCCGACGCCATCACCTGGGCCACCAAGGGCTCCCACTCGCCCTTCCTCGCCGAGCCGGACAACGTCGTCGCGGGCCTGCTGCACGGCGCCAAGGAGGTTCAGAAGCGAATTTGAGGTATGGGAGAAACGGAGAGCGGGCCTGCTGGTCGGGTGTGCGAGCCTTGACGTGTAAAGCGAGTTTGGCCCCATAGCTTGTGGGCTTGATACCCAATGCGAACCACAAAATCAAAGTCGTTTAAGTCATCATCATCTCCCCCGTCTTGTTCCTCGGTGCAATGACTTGAAGACTGAGGCGAAACCTCTGTTTGGTCAAGGGTAAAGCCTGGACCTCCTGGGTACTTTCAATGGTGAGTATGTGGAGCTGCTGTTGATTGACTTTTGATCGAACTCAGACGTGCGAGTGGGCTTTCCTTGTCCGTGCCTCGGTATACGCCGCGGACTATTGCAAGCATGCCTCGGCGTGATCTTTTTTGGCCGGGACATTGGCGGGGCTCAAGTGGGCAACGTCTTGAACTGACAGCATTTTGGTTGTAGATGACGCTTTGGGTTTCTTTCAAGCCGTCTCTGGATCTGACAGACTATCGATGAGTCCAATGGCATTTGACGAAGCCACTTGAGGACGGAGGCTGGGATTTGAAAAGAATGGGATGGCGAAGGAGAGTGAGGGTTGATGAAGAGCAGGGTTTGGTGGAGGAGGCATCGTCAAAAGGAGGGGAGGGTTACACAGATTCGCCGGCAAAACCCCGGTCGCTCGATTACTAAACCCTGATCGGACGAGGGGGGGTGTCCCCCCAGAACCACTTTTCAACCCACCGAGGGTTCTCGAACCATCAAACCACCAGCCAGACAACGCGTAATTAACCTTCATCATCGGTACCGACGACGAGCCCCGTATCAGCCATCGCCTGACTGACTCCTCGTGCGCGCCCCCCTGACTCATCTGCTGGTGGTCAGTCTGGCTCTGTGGACTCGCGGGGTGGTGCGCGCACACACACGAACAGCAGAAATGCTTTCCTCGCGCCTTAGAGCAGCACCAGCAGCTGCTGCGACGAGAGTTTGGCCGCCGCTCCGTCGCACCTTTAGGCCGCCGGCCGCACCCCACCACCCCTCCTGCTCGGCACGGCGCTCATTCGCCAACGTTGGGAACGACTACTCGCAGAACCCAGTCCCTGTCATCCGCCCGCTCGTCTGGGCTGCCGCTGCAGTAGGCACCATCTACTTCACGTGTGCCGCCTTCGACGTCTGGCAGGACCTGAGGACGTTCCGGGAGGAAGACCGCCGAAACCTCACTTTTGAGAAGCTCGAGACCGAGCACGCGAGGCAATGGAGGCGCAAGTCTGTTTCGCAGTCCATCATTAACCCAGGGCCAATCGTGGCGGGCTCGCCGAGGAGTGTCTGGGATAACCTGAGTGGTCCCTCCAAAATCATGGCGGGCATGACTTTGGTCAACGTTGGCTTCCTGGGCCTCTCGAAGATGCCCTCACCAGCTGCACAGAGTTCTTGGGCTAGGCTCGGCCACACGCCGGCATCGCCGTGGTTCAGAAACTCACAGCTCTTCACGTCCATGTTTGCGGTGAGTGGCGACCCGCTTTCCGGCCTCTATGGCCCAATACCCGCACTCTTGTTTCCTGGTCTGATTTTCTCGATCCAATAGCATACTGGCGCTGTTCATTTGGGTTTGAACATGCTGGGCCTTTTCAATCTTGGTCCCCCCATGGCTGCGAGCCCGCCAATCTCTGGATCGGGCAGCCACTTTCTCGCCTTCTACCTCTCAACCGGTGTTATTTCTTCCCTCGGAGCCCAGGCCGCCGCACTCGTCTTCAAGCAGGCAAGGTACAGTTTCGGCATTGGTGCCTCCGGTGCGGTCTTGGGAGTGTTCTCCGCATGGGCCGTGGGCAACCCAGACGCCAGGGTCCGCATCTTCCCATTCCCCTGGGTGTTCAATGCGAAAAGCTTGGTGGAGTGGGAGGTGGTATTCGAGGTCCTTGGTGTGCTTGGCGTCTGGAGAGCGCTACGATTGCCGATCCAGTTTGCCCACAGCGTGCATCTTGCGGGGATCGGCGCTGGAGCTGCATATGTCACGTATGACAGGAAAGCCCAAGTATGGGCCACGTCGAGGAGGGTGGCGTTCAGGTCCATGAAGCTTGTGGGCCTTGTTTAAAACGTGGAGGTTGTTGAAGATCGGTGTTTACAACCATCAGCCGACTAGGGATTGTGGACTAAGTGGGTATCTTCTCGGCGGAGCAATTCACAACCCGTAGCACGCAGACTTTTGGGAATACCGCTTGGATCAGACGCCTATGGACGAGTCTGTATATGAATCAATACAAGCCCTGCGGCTTGGGTAATTGCTGCGAAGCATGATCACGACTCGGCATGGAACAGGAGAGTGGTCACAGGACTTGGGCCGTCTGCCCAGATGTTTCCATTGTCATCAATTTCATATGGTATCAATCGGCATCCCAACAATCGAGCCTGCACCTATACGAGCATGCTAAATGTACACTCAGCAGGTCGACTGGAAGCTCTGTGCGATACAGACTGTCCCGTCCGGCTCCGACGACGTCTTAGTCGGCTCCCCACCTCCGTCAGTGGCCTCCCAAATCGTGCACGCGTTGCCCTCCGCCTGACAAGAGTCAACAATAGTACATGTGTCGCCAAAGTTCGAGTTCACACCACACAGCTCGCCGCCATTGACAGCCTGCACACCCTCGATGACAAACTCCCGAGGCCCCCCGTTCCCGTCGCAGTTCCCACAGCTCCGGGCCAGCTTCCCATAATCCTCAGCATAGAAGTTTGAGATATGCACCGTGCCGCGCCCGTTGAACTGCACGATCTTGTCCGTGGCGCCGAACGCGCCCCCGCCGTTGATGTAGCTCGTCCCGGACTCCTGCCTGAAGGTCATGGCGTCCTCGCACACGGTCGAGAACCACACGTTGTTGAGCGTGCAGGTCCCCTGGCACTGCACGCCCTCGGCCTGGCCCTCGCCGATGATCACGTTGGACAGCGTCGCCCCGTCCGCGAGGATGAACATGGCCGCGTCCTGGCCCGACTCCCCGCCCGAGCACACGCTCGGCGAGCGCTCGTACGTCTGCATCTGCCCGTCGAAGGACCCCGACACCTCGATCGCGGCCGACTCCTGCACGGTGCCGGTCGACGCGGGGAGGGTGGTTGACAGGTCTGGGACGCTGCCACTGCCACCACTGCCACCACTGCCGCCACTACCGCTTCCGGTGCCGTTTGTTGATGGGCTGTCCTCCGGTGCGTTGTAGACTGGGGGGTTGTTGCTGCTGGTGTCGTTTGGTGATGTTGGTCTCAGAGGCGCGTTGACGACTGGTGGGTTGCTTGCGGTCTCATTCTGTCCTGGTCTTCCGGACCCTCCGTTACGGGAGCAGCCCTTGCCGCCGCGTCCTGATCTTGACTGGGCGTGAGCTCCAGCTGCCAGTGCGCAAAGAGAGAAAATGAGACTGCCCTTCATCTTGATGTGGTCGAAAATAATTGGAATGTAGTGAACGGAGGACGATAGATGCTGAGTTGCAATGAAACAAATGCCCAATTATGTCCATCGTAATCAAAGCGATGTGCCGACAATTATATATCTTTTGCACCATACGTGAACAACTGCACTCAAATTACTCCCAATGAGGCTGCTCACCACACTAACCGAGTGAGGCTCATTTCGTAGAGTCTAAGCCTTAGGGGATGCCGAGAGTTGGGTTAGCTTGGAAGCAGCAAATAGATGTGAAATCCCCTGAGTTATTCTTGGCCGTTCATTAGTTTCAACAAGCGGAAAACAAAGTTTCGTCCCACAACCGACGAGCTGTTTCACGTCGATCCCGTCAATCATGTGTTCGCACGAGATCCCGTGAAGTCCGCAACCTTGGGCAATGAAGCACACAACATTAATACTTGATGTTCTCATCAGCTGAGCATGATCGTTGTTGATTGGAAGTAGACAACCAAATGTCGGATGGCCTACAACTAGCGCTCTGTATTTAGTTCGCTGTCCGTGCGTTGCACGTCTTTCCTGTTCATCTGAAGAATCGCAATCGCGTGCCTGAATCAGCCTCGAACTAAAGAGCCAAGACGGCGCAATTGTCTGGGCGCGAGCCGATTCATCTACTCAACGCCGCCGAGGTACAGGCATAATACACTGATTCTGTCGGCTTTCGATGGAATTGAGCCAAGAGCATCGAGACCCCTCGCCATGGCGAATACGGTATATCGGCACCCCATCTTGTCCTGCTAGAATCTTAATGTCCAAGACTTCGTGGTCGTCCTGATGAGCCACGATGGATCAATTAGATGACTGTATAAGCCGGTGTTTCATTGTCAAAAACTTGTTATAGGGCTGCGAAATCGGACTATTCATTTGACGGGCCTGTCTTAAGGTATTGCTGCGATTGGCCTCATTGGCCGCACTCGCTATTCTCAAGTAGACACATACCGCTATTTGTTAAGAAAATTGAGTTATCGAGAAATGAGAGCACAAACTTTTGTCGCAAAACCTCCTATCTCCGATTTTCCAGGTGGAGAAGACTATCTCTGGGGCAGGCTTCAAGCACCTGCTTTTCCCGTTCGTATAGTTCCCATAACTCCATGTCCTCGCCTCTTCGGACTTCTCGAAACGAGAAATGCTTAGAAGCGTCATCAGTGCCCAAGAGACCATCTTCGCGGGGAGGATCCCGTCGACATAGCAACAAGGTGTCTTGTTGGAAGCGTCCGTCCTCGGAGAAGTCGCCATAGGCTAGCAGTCGCAACGAGCGAATACCGTTAGGTCCGAATACCCACTGAGCGAGGTTTTTAAACGGGCCCCCCAACCTGTGCAGCCTTTCCTCAGGTATTCCCACGAGCGAGAGGTCATACGTTTCCTCATTCCTCTCGTCCGCATTGGCCCAGCATGGATAGTACATCAGGTCCTTGCCTGACTGCCGTAAATGCAATACTTGCAGAGACTTATTTGAAGGGAAGTCGGATACCAGCTGTCTCTGTTTAAAATGTCAGTCGTAAACGATCAACTTGTGGCATATCGAGCATTCCTTACCATAAGACCAGGAGTGCAACAGACCCCAAGGCTGGTCAAATCCATGCTCCCTATAAATTGTAGAGCTAGGAGCCGAGGTGGGAGCCGAGGCTGTTCAGTCCAGGGATCGTTATATCCTTCTAAATCGGACATATCGCGGGTCCCTCCATAATTTTCGCTTTCCTCCTCATCATCGTAGCCTCTCAGGTGATGTACGAATCTTCGAAGGGAGGCACGGTGATGGAGTACCGTTTTCCAAAGCTCTACAATACCTAGATCCCCAGTACCGAGGAACAACTCCTCAAGGCCCTGAGTGTTTCGAAGAGCATTCACAATCGCCGCCATGATGGGTACACCAAATGGCTGATCGATGGCTGAGTATTGAAAGTCAAGGGATCTCAGCTTAAGAGGTTCGGCGCGATGAGTGAGTTGGTCAAATAAAACCCACCAACCGTCACAATTATGCAACTTCAGAGATTGAAGTGAACTGAAGCCAAAGGAGCCAGAGATAGACGAAATTCTCTCCGGTTCTGGGATCGGGACCGAGGTGAGCGCCAGCCTCTTCAAAACAGGGAATTTGCGAGAGGAAGGCGTAGAAAGCCCCAGCATCTCGACGATGGACTGGGCATTTCTGCGTTCATGATCAGAGTCGTAGCCACGGTGATGACACCAATCCTGATGGTATGTGAGGTCGATTTCGAGCTCTTGGAGCTGGTGTGATACATGGGCGAGCACGTTGGCCAGGGAATCGAACTCGCCCTGCGACGACAGTCCTGTCCATGATAGGCGTTTGAGGTTTGAGAATTTGCACAAGGCCAAACTGTGCCCACTCTGTTCGTTCCATCGGCATAGACCATCAGTAACCAAGCGAATAGACTCAATGTTTTGTTGCTTCAAAGTGAGAATCCCGGTCGGACCTAAGAGGGAATCTGGAACGCAAGTTCCCATGCGCCAGCTGTGGGCGACCATTTAGCTATCGTGTTGCTAAGTGATAGGTCGCTAGCGGTCAAGAGAAATATACAGACTCACTCAAACGATCGAATCTTTCTAGGCTCACAGGTGCGGAGCAGACACTCCAGTTCCCGTGCTACATTTTGCTTCATTTTGGATCCGTGGCCGTCACAATTATCTTCGATCATGTGCACGCATCGATTAGATGTCTTCCTGTGGAAGTGAGACCAGAACTTGATATGCCGGGTGTAGTGCAAAAGGCCGTTCTCTCCTGCGGCCAAAAGTTTTGATGTGTTGATATTCCCGAGGTCTTCCTCGGGGTTGTAGAAGGAGATCGATTCGTATAGGCACGGCACCGTATCTTCGTACATCTTCTTGGAAGTCTTACACAGACTGTTGAGATCTCGACGATTGGGCAGCTGCCGCACTGTTAATTTCAAGAAACTGTTGGACTGGCGTGTCCTCTCTTACCAGCCCAAGTATCATGGCGTATATTTCTCCAGGAACACCCTCCAAACATGGTGCATCCATCTTGCCCTACCAGTGAGAATGGCAAGACTGCTTTTGAAGTCGATGGGCCGCACTGAAAGAATTTCCCAGACTGAAAAGATGCAAGTGGTCAACCAAACTAAAGCTACAGTTGATGCGAATGGTCAGTACTCCTATAGAATCCACAAATGTATGGTGTGTGTATTTTTCAGCCTTCCTGAGCATCCTTGAAATCCCCCGCCTTCAGTGAAACTCTTTCCCATTTTCTCCTCAGATAGCATGCATTATGTAAGCCCCCTCGTCATGATTTAACTTTCTATCCACATTGCAGTGTAACTCAATGTTTCGTTTTACCCCGCCGACTATCCTAAGGTACCTACTTGAAGCGTGAATGAATCACGAAGCGTGGCATCAGATTTGTGTGAACACAGGTGCGCACACCGCAATTCAACTGTGGTTTTCAACATTCAAATTGTGGACTGTCTACTATGGCATAACAGCCTGTCGGGTGATCCTTCTTAGCCAGAGCAAGACAAAGTCATCCCGCCGTCCAAGACTAGACTCGACCCAGTGGTGAAACTGGACCTGGAGCTGCAGAGGAAAATGACAGCGTCAGCTGCCTCCTCGGGCCTTCCCAGGCGGCCCAAGGGTATGGTGGCCAACAGCGCCTGCTCTAACCCTGGGGCCACATCTGTCGCCCGTCGTGTCATTGGTGTATCCGTCCAAGTTGGGCATACACTGTTTACTCGGATGCCAAGGGGGGCATTGTCGAGGGCTAATTCTCTATCAGAAACATTCACAGCACGCCAATCGGACTCTTGAGGAGCACTCACCGGCGGTCTTAGTGATACCAGCGATGGCATGCTTGCACGTGGTGTACTGTCTGATTTGAGTTAGAACCCTGTCGGCCAGCCGTTTCGTAGTCTCCGCCCCTTCAAGCAAAGCAAAGACTCACGTCATGTTGGAAACCGCCATAGATTGGGAGACAGAAGACAAGATGACGATGGATCCTCGAGTTGTGCCACGTGCTGGATCGGTAGCGCTCGCTTGCTGGGGCTCTTGAGTTTTCATAGCAGCTGAGACCAGGCTGGTGAACAGAAAGGTTCCGTTGACGTTCACATCAAGAAGGTGTTTAAAGTCAACGAAGCTGGTCTCAGCTATCGGGTCAAAGGTACCGCCGGGAATCTGAATTGTGGTTAGACATAGGCAATGACTATCACGATCCGTAAAATCACTCACACCAGCGGAGTGGACTGCGTAGTCAATACGACCGAGATATTTGGCGGCATGGGTAATGGCAGCTCTGATGGACTCCTCGACACTGACGTCGGCTTGGACGACATCAACTCGAAAGGCTGCATCCTTAGCAAGAGCCTTTGCTTGAGCAGCCGTCTCCTGGGCCCCTTCCAGATTGATGTCGGCCACGACCAAGCCGCGAGCCCCTTCTTTCGCAAAGGCTAGACAGCAGGCTCTGCCGATACCGCTCGCTGTAGAACATCTTAGCGATTTTTCGTGATTGAGGCCCGGAGTTTGGGAAGTAGAATGAAGCATTTGGATTGATGCGCCCTTACCTCCACCGGTGACGAAGGCATTGCCTGTAATTTCCATGTTGCTGTGTTTGGTTGCTGAGAGGTCGAAGAAATCCCACACGATGAGTTGGACAGGGAACGAGCTGAGGGAATGAGAAGTACTATTTCATGAAGGATGGAGAATTTGTGTCGGTTCGTCAACCAACCGCTTTAATCCAGACTGTTGGTGTTGCAAGCCAACCAGCATGTCCCGTCTCAACATGCAAGAGGTCCAACATGCAGACAGAGTGGGGTTCAATTGCTTAGCCTCACGCAGAGTAATTTGTGCTATGCGATGTTGCAGCTCGATCTTGCTGTTGGGACCCACCGCAACCCTAATGATCCAATACATAGATCTTATTTCATAGGTCGATTTGGCGCTTGTGACGTGTTGATGCTGCCTTTGGTGGTATTGAAGCCGCTGTGCCGCACTTAGTTCCTCGACGGACCCACGAGCGAACTGCAAAGAATAGTCTTGGCCAACATGACAAGTTGAGCGGCAAACAGTCCTCCAATCACCACATAGGCCAAACGAGCTTCTCCTTTCTGTCCGGCGTCACGGAAGTCAACAGTGACAAAACGTGCAAGTATGATGCGGCGTGATAAGTGATGGGAATCACTTGTTTGTAACTATAGCACTAGAATGTTTACTGTCGTACATTTTGCTCTCGTCATGACCTGCGCTGCGATGGACAGAGAGTCTCTTCTCTGTGCTATCTCAATGTCAGTCACCAGAGCCATCCCATGAGAGGGAAGTCCGTGGTCTTTTTGTAGGGCTCAAAGCTGGCAGTGTTGAATCAACTACAAGCAAATCGTGAGCTGTACAGTTTTGATCAGGTTCTTGACTTGATTGTTTCTGCGAAGCATGTTTGCAAGCAACCATACACTCAGTGGCTTTCCACATCCACACCTGCGCGGGTGCAGCCACTTGCGTCAAGAATGAGTACAAATATGTTGCGAAGGATAGCAAGCTCGGCTGCCCTCGCTTGTGGAATCATTCACAGCTGCCACTGATTCAACATTGAACCAATCGGGAAGATTTCACAGGCACCAGAAGAGAGAAATTGGGGAGCATGTCGGATGATCTGCCCAGCTTAGAGTGGCTGCAAACAATTTCATGTATTCAGGGATAATTGTTGCCGTTGAGGGCCTGGCCGGCCCAGTGCAGGTGTGAAGTTTGCCCTCCTTGGCTCTGACTAGCGCGGCCTGTGGGATAGCTTGCGGGGACAAGATTTTCAGAAACGCCCAGCTAATGCACGTCATTTGGTGATTGATGAGAGATTTGTATCATGTAGCCGAATGCAGAAGTCAAGTGCAAAGTGTAATCAGCAATTGACGCACTCTATCACCGCTTCTTGTCCGAGGTACGTGAAGTAACAATGCCCTTGACGGCTATATATAAACGCACAGTCCACATTGCAACGTCACGACTGTTATGGTCACGCTCAGCAGACCATGGGTTCGCATAACGTCTCCGCGTTGTGAATAGTCTTCGTCTGAACAGGGCGGATGTGATGCTTTGCTCTTTTGTGTCCAATTGGACCTTTGAGCTATCATTTTATCTGATCTCTTTCAGAAGGGCCCTGTTTTTCAGCATCGATCATGCCTGGACCTTTTTTTGTCGATGCATCCTTGCGTCTCCAACCTGTTCGAGCGCCAGAAAGCCACAAGCTTTCGCCAGAGACTTACTGTGGTCTTGGCCAGAAATATACCGCAAATGTATCTGGGGAATAACCTTTTGTCAACGATGTATTTCTAAAGAACATATTCAAGTAGACAAAGTCGTCGTACAACGTTGCCGCCCAACACCCCGCCCCAATCTATATCGGCGTATGATATATGGCGGCTAGGCTGCCCATGAAACCGAGCTATCAGACCCCCACGGAGTACGCTGCGTCGGCGCGATATGCCGTACGGGTCGTTACCAATATAGTGTATACTGCCGCACCATGCGACACGCTCCAGTTGAAAAACCGCCGTTAGCGCACCGTCCAGCAAATATTGCTCAAGCACAGCCTTCGTCGCCCACCTGACCCCTTTCCACTGTGATACTTCTTTGGCCGGAGAACTCCGTTTCCGAACGGAGGGAGCCACTCAGAGGTGATTTCAAGGAGGCCCAATACGATTCTCATCGTTTCGTAGGCTATTGCTTGGCTAGTACTGCACTTCGGCAGTACCTTGTAACTGACTCCAAACCATACAACGGGTAACAGACTTGGCAGAAATGCGGAGCTATTGGTGGCATTCTACTCACAGCAGATGGGTGACAAGTGTTTCCAACCCCGAGAAGCAAAGCGTAGCGAAATGTACACTTGCTTAGCCCTGTTAAAGAAGAATGTCTTGGGTCTTCGACTTAAGCATTTGCCGAAGTCTATTAAAGAGCAAGCGGGGTGAAGCCAAGACGTGAGCCATCCCAGACCCAGGAACCATCCGGCCCAAGACTGTCTTCTTGGCTGACACGGTCAAATTGGGTTGGTGGTTCGAAACCGCTCAGAGTTTCGATGAACTGACTAGCAGCAGGCCTCAGAAAATCGCTTGAGGTCCTCCTCGCATATGTAAACTGGAACCGAGGCAACCCTCAACGTCTGGCTGCAAACGCACAGTCAGTTTCGATCAAAATCTCCGTGGCGTTGACATTATTCGAGATGAATCGCGACTTTTGGCTTAGAGACCCCAAGAGTATCCAAAATGTTGGCATGAACCTCATGTCGCCGTCACGACCGAATGCCGAGCCAGCAGCAGCGGTGCAACCAGCGCGGGAAGACATTCCCAAGTACGACCGTCAATTTTCTGTCCTCCACGGCCAAGTCAAGCGGATCAAGAGGGTATCCATCCTTTCACTGCTGCTCATCGTCCTTGCTACGATCGTGCACATCGTGCAGTTCTTCGTCCCGCCGGCCAAGATCAACCAGCAGTACGCCAAGATAGTAGACGGCAATAGGGCCGCTGTGCATTCAGCGCCAGAGTGTGGGTGATCCAACCCCTCCCCTGCCCTGCTTCGCCGCAAAAGCACGCACGCTTGGACTGATCACGGACCTGTCAATCTCAGCGGCATTCCTCGTATCGCCCTTCTCGGACACTCGGCCCGAGGAGATACTCACGAGCGCGAAGGTTCTCAATGGCGACGACGACGCGGTCTTCACCGCTGACATGCCCCGTAAGTTGCACCGCACTTCTCGGCTTAGAAACACGCCCTGAGGCGCCCAAATGGATGCTGACTTCAAAGCGCTAGTCGGACGAGGTTTCGTCAAGCAGAAAGACGCGCACGGCACGGAACAAACCTACGCAGTGGCTGCCATGCACCAGCTCCGTTGCGTGGTACGTGAGAAATGATCCGGGAAGCTATAAATTGATGACGGACTTGACCTTACTGACATTGACACGTCCCAGTATATGATCCTGAACTCTTTTTCGCTAGCCTTGGAGAATGTAACTGCCCTGAGCTCCGTCCAACAGCGAACAACGTATCACTGCATCGAGATGTTGCGACAAGCAGTCCGGTGCCAGGCCGATCCTACCCTTGATGTTACGTATCCATTGCCCAGCAGCCCGGACACACCCGCCACGTTGGGATGGGGAACTTCACACATTTGTAGAAATTACGACAAGCTCTTCGAGTGGTCGGAGAAGAATCGCGCTGATGACAGCACGGGTCTGGAGGTTGTGTATGGTTATAGTTCATGATAGATCAACGATGCCACTGGAGAAATCCAGCTCACTGGCTTGCCAACCCCAGAAAACATACTAGGCTCTGCGTAGAGGAAGCTTGGTCAGTAGACAAGCTTTTTAGGAGCGCATGGGTGGTCCTGCAACCCTTACTTGGTGCACGCTTAGCCATCGGCTCATATTCGGAGTCCTGCCATTGGGAATCCATCCATCTGCTTTACGCTGCTCATTCGATGTTACTGAATTTTTTATTTCTTCTTTGCTCTTGGCAGGTCTTTTGTTTCAGTTGTACGCGTCTTATTGTCGGCTCTGCTGTTCCAGTCTCGTCTCTTCGGACTGTCTGAGTTCCCCGGTTGCCCGCCCAATACCGCATGTTAATATGTACCGGCAGGTTTCATCACCACGGCTTCCGGCATCTCGCGTGCTCGTCAATACAATGTGCATCGAAAATGTGGAACTCTATGAAATGAGAAAATCTGAGAAAGAACCGTCTTCCGAATTTTCCAATGGCCCGATTGCTACAAATCGGAGCTTGGGCTGCCTAAAAGTTTTTGGAGATATTATACATGGTAGGAGAGACTGAAGGAATACACAGCATAGTATCTGCTATGCAGGCCCTGATGGCACAAGTTTGATCGACCAAGCCTTCTTACCATCCGAAGTGGCCTCCATCGTGGCTCGATACTGTTCCTCGCCCGAGAGGTCCTTGAGCGTCAGTTCCCTTGTCCTCTGAAGGCTTTCGATCTCATCTAGCCGCTCAAGGGTAGCACGAAGGTGCTCATCAAAGCCCTCGGCGCTGCACACTTCCTTCATCGCCCAGTACATCGCGACTGAATCTGGCTGGACCATCCCATCTGGGTCGATGGTGAAGATGTTGTTGTGGTGTGGCATCTTGACCCATTCCGAATTGGTGATTAGCTCCCTGGCCTTGTGCAGCGGGATCTGAGGCAGCCTGCCGTCGTATGTTCCAGCTGCTCGCATGGCTTGTTCCTTTTCTATTAGGGCCTTTGCGAGCAGCATAGCAGCGGAAGAGAGATCCTGTTCGTCTTCGGCGCCAGGATCCCTGCATAGCTGTTGTCAGCAGTAGTCATTTGTATGGCCTGTCATCAAATTGAACATACATATCAGCCCCCAGAATCCAGCATTTATTCAATAGCCAGCGCTTTTCCTTATCGCAGATCGTGTTGCATGTACTGATCATGTCCGGAGACTTTGCCGCGCGGGTAAGGAAGCTGAGCCGACCGCCGATCTTGCTGTAGACGTGCTCCAAGACACTCATCGGGACGTCCTCGCCACGAGAAGTCTTGCGGAACTGTCTCAGGGACTCGATGGCAATTTTCTTTGGGATATCGCGGACAGGTGTCACGCGGAGGCGGGTAGCCTGCCACATCAGCCGCTCTGTCGTCCAGTAGTCGTCGCTGTTGAACACCACAGTCACGAGGTTACTCGCCGCCCAAAGCTCAGCTCGCTGCTGGATCAGCTCCAGCAGGTCCTGCCCGTCCTCGTCGTCCCGGATGAGGTGAGCTCCGGTTATTATCAGGACCAGCGGCTTGCCGACCTTCTCCTTGCGCCTCAGTGCGATCTTCTCCATCTTGTTGAAGGCGCGCTCGATGTCAAGCAGGGCCGTCGTGTCACGCGGGCCCTTGAAGCTGAAAAGGCTGCCGACGTAGTCCTCGTGGAACTCAAAGTCTAGCGCCTTGCCCAGGCGCACCCTGAAGATCTCAGGGTCACCATGCGCCTCGAACATAGCGACACCTTCGCCGCCGATCTTGCCCATGGCCTTGAGCAGCATTGATGTCTTCCCCGTCCCCTTCTCGCCGGTAATGAGGTGATACTGACCACGGAGGGTCCCGTCGACGATCTTGTCAATTACATCCTGCTCGTCGCGCGGTATCCAGTCGTTGTCCTCAAAGGTCTCTGCTTGAAAGAGCTCAGCGTGGGATCCTTCTGATTTGACGTGACGGCTGAGCGCAGCTATCTCAACGCTCGAGTACCCCAGCGCAAAGGCATTCTCCATCTTGTGCAGCACGTGGGATTTGTAGTAGGCATTATACGAATAGCCTGCAATTCCTAGGATGAGAATCGAGCCGAACGCGGTCGCGCAACCCTCTATCATCTTGGAGGCGGCCGTCCTCCAGACGGGGCCGGTATCTTCGCCATGTGGAGTTTCCCCTGACCCTGAGGCTGTGTATACAGGCGAGGCTGGTCCATCGTCTCTACCCTTTTGCTTCCTGAGCACCGGCCACCGGACATTTCGGGTGGTCTGTCGTCCTAAGTCAGCAACACCGAGGATCAAGGGAGAGGACAACCTGTCGGCTGGAGTCGCACGCTTACGGTTTGGCGCCTCGCTAGCCGCACAGTTCCGCGCATGACGGCAGCGTCAGCGTGCAACTGAAATCCTGCCTTGACGTTTCGAGCACTCACTTGCGATGCCGATATGGCCCCAAGTACTGTTGATAGTCAAGGACAGATGGCTGTTGTTGGGTAAGCATTGAAGCTGACCAAAAAGTCACAGCTTGGCGAGGTGGCAGTGCAAGCAAGCCCCACAATCCTTATGTAGTCACCCCTTATGACGATTCACTCCGAACCTGATCGCAGCAATTTGAGGTTAAATTTGCCCGTATAAAATAACTATGACACAGAGGGCTTCACCCCACTCTGAACTATATACACTTGAATGTAGCGACAACAGGCCGCTTTTCTGCTCAGTCTCGACATGGTACTTTCTTGGCAATGGCTGCCGTGAGCAAAGCTGGTATCAGCTTAGCACCTAACCAGAGATGGTGTACTTGGAGTTTCCACCAGCACTTCCCCAGCCCTCGGTAGCAAGAACCTGATAGTTCATGGTGCCCAGGTTCAGGCCCAGCTTAGCCCAGGCGTCAAAATGGCACTTGGTGGTGACGGTGCCGCTGCCGGGCCGCGCGCTCTGGCGGTTGGAGATGTACTGCCAGAAGGTCGCAGTGCCCGAGATGGACGGCTGGTTGACCTGCTGGTGCTTCCAGATGTCGTATACGGATCCGTCGCAGGTCACGCTGCCGACCTTGGTGCCCTGGGCAGAGCCCGCGCCGTTGCTGGTGTACTCCTGGACGTAGTACTCGATCAGGGGGTTCGTAGACCAGCCATAGACCGAGACGAGAACGGTACCAGCGGTAGCGCTGGTGGAGCCGCTGAAGGTGATGTTCCTGCAGTACGTTTGATTAGCACCGATTGCACCAGTCTCATCTTGCCGAGGCCCTCCACACCGGGAGCGAAATAAAACTCCCACGAGATCTGCTTACCTGCTCGTGCCGGTGCTCCAGCCCTTGCCGACCACGAAGTCTCCGGCACCGGAGAAAGAGACAGAGTATCCGTTGCTCGCGGGGGAGAAGTTGACGGACCCGCTAGTCACGTAGTCCTGGTTGTAGTTCTGGCGACGGGCGAGGTTCTGGCCGCCAATCTCGAAGTCAGGGCTATCGGGCCCGGCTGCAGGGGCGGCAAGAGCCCCAGTGAGCGCAGAGACGGCAACGACGAGTTTGGTAAAGCTGAACATTTTGGGTGTACGAGATTCGACTTGTAGAGGTTGGTGATCTCTCGGCAAGAGTCTGGGCACATGCCAAGGTCGCCTTGGCCGACATTTATTCTCGTGCGGCTCACTCAGCCCCGCAGCGGTAATAACTGGATAAAAAGGTGGCGTATACCCTCAAGTAAATTCAAACACGTAGTACACGGTCCCAAAATGCCATCTCAATCCCCCGAAATGACCATGGCGTGTGATGTCCCGGAACCCTTGTCCTAGTCCGACTAATGAGAGACGAGAACACATTTAGCCTTTTTACCCTTCCGCCTTCACCAAACTCAGGAGCATGACCGACATGGGTGACAACACCCAATGGAGAACGGCGTTAGTGGCTCCGTAATCAACCTCGTGCGCAGCTTCAGGGGCTCAACCAAACATCACGCTTGTGGCCACGCACCGAGCGCACTAGGCATAGAACTTTCAGTGACGTTTGTTTGCCAGGCGCGGCGGATGAGAGGACTCCCTGCAACGCCTTTCGACCGGCTACTACCAACAAGAGCCTCGTTTTCCTTGCGTAGGCCGGATAAAGGGACTCGGTGGCCACGCAGCTACGCCAACCTTGTAATTAGTGCCGGATCAGGCCGCTGGCTAAATGCCGAGAACAGAGCAACATAGTTTCCCTGGTGTAATGACTACTGCGACGGAAGCAGTTGACAGCTATGACAAGATATTCAAAAACGAAATAGTGGATTCTAGAGGGCGCCGCATCATTTGGTTAAAACAGAATTGACCAGGGAAGATCCTGCTGTCGGGCTATCCCAGGCTGCAAATACTATCTCAGCCACGATAGTTGAAACAACATGGAGTCTGAAGTGGCGGGACATCCCTTTTCCAAATGTTCTTCACGCTGTGACTTGGGTGACGAGAGCAGGAACAAGTCCCTGACTGGAGTGACGGAGACAAAATTGTCGTCAGTACGTAGGGGACATAGAAATCCTCTGCCTTTAATTTTGGATATTTGATCTCGAAGCGTTGTACGATGTTGCTAAGCAGCAGGTAGATTTCAGCCAAGGCAAGACTGGATCAAGTTCTTACTCTGCGTACTCTATAGCGGATCATGAAGGATACTTACTGTATCCCAATGCAATTCCGCTTCCTTTTCCGAAAGGCACAAAATTCTTTTTACCCAGCCGCTATGGGCCGGTATCCACCCAGCGATCTGGATCGGAGGCCCGCTAGGAGTAAGACCCATCGCAACCTAATCTCTGCCACTGGTGAAGTGATAGGTCCAAACACAAGGTCTGTGGCAATTTGGTGTTCAAGTTCGGATTGCACCTTACTTGTATGAGGAGCTTGCTGCGGTGCTTGATGAAAGATGCTGAACGCTCAGGTCGAGTTGAATCCACGTTGACGGTTGAATTGCAACCCGCAATTTGGCGGGGAGTACTGTACAGCTCCAAAAAAACAAAATGGATGGAGCACTCGAGCAAGCAGGACGGCGACGTAACTTCTCATGCTTGTATCGCCTTCAATTCCTGCAAGGGAGGAATATCCTGCAGCATATTCGGCTCGAGCCGATCCCACAAGATGCCACAAGTCGGCTTGGGGGCCGCGCCACCACGGGCGTCGTCAACCCGCGAAAACATCGTCGTAGGCGTGATAACCAGATCGCACACCGTGTCATACACCTCAGGCACGAGCTGTTCTCGGAGTACCTGGCAGTCGTGAACGATGGCGGCGGTAATCGTGGTAGTGTCGACGACGCGCATGCTGTACAGCATGGCCCACTCGAGGTCGAAGAAGCCGTGGCCCTTTCCGAAGCGGATGCCTTGCTCATTGATGGCGCCCGTGCCCGTGACCATCAGGCCGACCTGGAGGCGCCTGTCGACAATGTCGGCGAGCGAGACCGGGCTGGCGACTTTCTCCATGCCGTCCAGGGTGGAGGCATACTTGTACAGGGAACGGTCGATGAGGGCGGGGTCCAGTAGCTTGAACCCCCTGCGGATGCCGTAGGTGGTGGTCAGGACCTTGATGCCGGCCTCGAGGGCCTGCTCTCGGAGGTATTCCAGGCAGTTGTCCGGGGTGATGAAGACGCAGGTGGATTCCCGGAAACAAGGCTGGGCTATCAGGGTCCTGTTGGCGTCCTCGGAGCCTTGGAAGTCGGTGATAAAGCTGGAGAAGTCGTAGTGGAAGCGCGAGTCTGGATAGGCGACTTTGCGCAGCTGTTCCCAGACTCTCGAGCGCACGTCAGCCTTGTGCTGGGAACCACCGCACCCAGATGATGATGACATCAACAGAGACATGACTGCTCAACAAAGTTTTGAACCAGACGCCCGATATTTGCAACAGTAAATACACTAAAACTATGGGATGAGTGATTGATGTGCTAGCATGATACAACATCTGCTGAAGCGGCGTGGTCCTGACGGTTGGATTGGCCTGTGCTAGGTGAGGTCAAGTGAAAGATAACGAAGAGTAGAGTTTTCTTGGCGGAGGTTAGGAAAAGTGGGTCCTTATCAACCCCGACACGGGAAGGGAATAGGAGTGTTGTCGTCATTATTGGACATAGAGCATATGTTTACATACGGAACTTATAGTTTTATATCTAGTTCTGTAAGCCTGCTACTCTCTTTAACTCTGGGTATTGTTCCTCATTCTCATGGATGCTCATCCGAGAGGGCGTGCCGGCCGGTATTTGCAAGTCTGTAAACAAGGACCTTGGGCTTGCTGTAGGTGTGGAAGGCTGTGTTTTGTATGACGGCAGCCGTCGCCTCAAAGCCTGCGCCTGTTCACTTCCTCATATACTGGCTCAAATTATTTCTGGTAGGATGGGATTTTGGATTATATGAATTCATGAACCACTGCGCGGGCTGTCGTCATTTGACAATGTTGCCGGCTTGGTGATAGTTTTGGTGTCATTAATGAGGATTTACACATACACGCACAATACGTATCAATTATATGAGAATCGTGCTTTCTGTTAATCAAGACTTACTATCATGGAGCGGAAAATTACCTTCCTCACAGGGAGAGAGCTAAATCATGATGCATGCGCTCTCTGTCCGTCTTGGATGGACAAGCCTGGTGTGCAGAATGCCATATAATCCAATTCAGTTCTCGGTCCAAGCATTGGTATATTCAGGTAAGTTAATTCGAATAGATTCTCCTGGCCAAGTAGCAATTACATTGCCTTCTTATGTAGCTCATCTGCCAGACCCATCAACGACACCATTATGCCTACTAACGAAGGATTGACCGCAAGTTGCCAACATATCTCCTCTTCCATTGAGGAAAAATAATGGATTGGTACTCGTACACGAAATTTTGCTTTATTACTAGCCAATTTCAAAGCGTCATCTGCTTATAAAGTAGCGGACTGAGTATTCTCGCTGGCTGTTACCCAGATTGAGCTTCTGAGATCTCACATCCATTATAGCAGAGGATGCACAGAATGTAGATATGCCCTGTCTTGACTTGATGGCAGTACGGGCATTCTCCTCGGTAATATCAATTGTCCATTGGGGTTTAGGGATGAGAGGGCTTCGCTCCTACTATTAGTACTACTATGTGACCAAGGACAAAAGTCATCCAGGCATGACCTTAACTTGCCAACCGAAACACCATCACAGGTCTCGCTGCATCCAGTTCCGTTGTCTTTTTGTCTCATAAATCCGATCTGTATCATGACCTTGGCCAATTGTTCCACTGCCTTGACTCAGTACAGCCGCACCTCGTAATCACTGAGACTATGCAAGTGGCGGCCAATGTATCAGTTGCACTGTTTCATTTTCGGATTCGTCTATCTCTTAGTCTGGACAGCGTATGCAAGTGACGGAGTGATACAATTCGAGTTCTCGTGTTCAATATAGTACATTGTTCCCTTGACGTATTATTGAGTAAATCAAGAAGGTTCCAAACGCGACCTCTGCTTTGGTAGACATGAGAAAGACTGCACAAAAGACTCCGACATCGAGTGACACATCAAAATATTGACGCGAAAAGCTGTCACATCAGTGAACAAGGAATTTTAGAGCTGCACTAGACTTTTCTCCTGAAAGTGGTTGCCCGTCTTGACAGCGCTTGGTGTGGCCGAGATGTGGGTGCAAGTTCACCATGTTGGAGGCCCTGGTGTTGTGAGACATTGTCCCAGTGTCGCATTCAGGTCTCGACGGCGCCGTGGCGAAACAGGGAACAGGCCTCTCGGTGGCGGCAACCGCGATCAAAAACCTTGACATGGTGAGTCTAGAAGTGACTCGGGTAAGTCGGCAGTCGCTGCCTGAGACTCCGTCATTGGATGACATTCGAGCTGGAATCCTGGAAGTGAATCCCTTGGCGCACACCACCGCCAAACCTGACGCAGAAGCAAACTGCGGACGAGCTGTGCAGCGTGTGACGCTCAAGGGGGGTACGTCACACTGGCGATTGCGAAATTGTGGTCCTGAACTGCCCAACTTCACTTCCTCAACGCAACCAGCATACACACACACACTCCTCCCCTGGACAGCACGAAATCGTGATGGCGGGATCACCAAATTCGAGACACCGCAACTCGCGCAGGGAAAGGGGCGGCTCGAGGAGAGATCGGGACAGAGATGACTCGATCGACCTATACGACGACGAACCACGCAGCCGCGACAAGCGACCGACGGCCTCCCGGCGGTCCACATACAACGACGGCGACGGGTCTGCAGAGTACTACGACGACGACGACCGCTACTACGCACCACGGTCGTCGGATAACAGGTCCAAAAGGCAAGGCCGCGGCAGTCGGAGGCCTCACAGCGAGACGCGGTCCTCCTCGACTCGACGCAGCCATGATGACCGCAGGGAGCGCGACCGCTCGGTGGACAACAAGAAGAAGCGCAACCAGATGATAAAAGCAGGCCTGTCGGCTGCGGCCTTCGAGGCGTTCCGGCAAAAGAACAGGCCTGGACAATGGGTAGGGGAGAAGGGCGTCAGGGTCGCGACCGCCGCGATAAGCGCGGCCGTGATTGATGCTGGGATCGACAAGAATCCAAACCACGGTGCGATGGGGAATATACTGAAATCTACGATCGGTGGCCTTGTGTTTGACAAGATTGCGAATGGGGGAAAACGATAGATTGGCACGAGAGGACTGCATCCTATTAGACGGAGTGCTGAAAATGCAGGGCATTTGGCGTTGGGTAGCATACGCGAAGGAGGTCAGGCCGGCTAGGCGAGGATGTCCACGATGTCAGCCCACAGGAGAAAGATTGCAGCGGAGCTTACGACATGGAGGGCTCATGAACGACTTTGATACCATACTTGAGAAGCGAATGCGGGACGAGATTCGATTCCTATTTTGTCGACATTTCCTAAAATTCCAGATATAAATCGAACAAGGAAGTCGATCAATTACGAATTTTGAACGCAATGCTTCAATCAATCTCGAGTCACTAATCTTTACAAGACACAGGGTAAACGTCCGCCTTTTCAATCCCAGAAGCAAACAGCACGAATCTCGATACTCTCACGGACCGGCAAGTCTTCCGTCCCGGGAATTTGAAAGGCGGTGTGCGGACATCTCCAACCCGGAACGTCCCGCTTGGAATCATAGTTCCGAAAGACAACAAGCTCGGCAGGCTGCATCTCATGCATGTAATACCAAGAGTGCCGGTCCTCCGTGGCGCCGTGCGACATCACGTAGTTGCCCGACCTGACGCCGCTCTGCTTGAACTGACGGGCCCGGATCTGGTAGTCCGACCCCGGGACGGTGGACGCGTCAGCGACGGCGAGGGGGTCGCGCTGCACGGTCTTCGTCGGCCGCCAGGCGTTGACGAAGGCGAACCTGGACGAGGACTCGAAGCGCCGGGCGATCTCGGCGGGAAATTTGAGCTCCTCTAGTGTCCCTTGGATGTCTTCGGGGCGTGCGGTGTAGTCGACGTGCGGGTGGCCCGATGCAGCGGCCAGCCAGCGGCCTGAGGGGTCCAGCTTGCCCTTGGACACTGCTTCATTGCACTGTCTGATGCAATGATTAAATACGTGGACGGTCGTGGCGCCAGTTCTGGAGCACCTGATGTAAGCATTACGGGTTGTGCAGGAAGAACTCCACCTCGTTGGCTTACAGCTCTGTTATGACATCAGCAACTTCTGGATACCATTCCGTCTTGATAGTCTCATCATCCTCAGTGCTTCGGTTCTTGCTAGGAAGTTTGACAAACTGAAACCCGTTCCTATCGAGACCGAATTGATCTTCCATGCCGCGTATATCGCGAACCATCATCTTCCGAGTGAACTCATCGCTTACTCCTAGATACCGGGGCTTCCACTCCTGGGTTGTGATGACCTTTCCGGTGGGTGGGAAGTAGTTGATATCGGCAAGGACATCATACGCTGCACATTTGCCGTCCAAGTCCATATTGTATCGGATACCACGGATGCCAACTTAGAGATATGGGAGTGAAGGGAACATGCGGTTCGGTGGTTCGGTGTCGTAGAGCACTTTGCATGCACTTCACTCCAAGATGGCACGTGATCGTCTTGGAGACTCATCATTGTGGGAGGGGCCTTCGGGTTTTCCTCTCCTGGTATTGCGGGACAGTGAGGGGTGGTTTCTGGGCAAACTTTGATGCCATTTAGCAACTAGGCATACTACTAGATCTGGGCGAGCTTACCCGTGAGCACAATCTGGATTGTCCTAACAGATGTTTGCAATTTAAACGCTGCGGAACGCTGCGGTATGAGAATACAAGATTCGAGGACGAAAACCACGTGTTAGCTCGATGTAGCGATTAATCACATCATGGTGATGACTCTCATTTGACACTATTACGCAGATCCAACCAAAGGAGGCGTGCCGTTCAAAGCTAGCATACGCGTGCCTTTAGTCTTGAACGCGACCAAACGTATGATGACCTTCATTCTGAGACTTTTTGTATCTGATCAACCATCTTCATACCGTATTCAAAGACAAGAACAAAAGAGAATTGTGAACTCTTCCCGTAAAACAAGCACCCCTCGTTCCTCTGCTCTCCTGGGACTACAGCTGCATTAGAGCAGCCATTCCACCAAGCAAAGCACCCATTCCTACCGCCGCGGTTTGAACACAACCGACACCACCAGTGCTGGTCTTTGTAGCAGACGAAGACGTCGACGCCGAGTTGACAGCCGACTGTGCGGCCTGCAACGCAACAGACGCACTACTGACATTGGCCGCAACCTGGCTGAGCTGGGAGTGGATGGACGTAGAAGCGGCCGCGTCAGCGGTCGAGAGTTGAAGGCTGAGCGAAGACGAGACAGAGGCTGCTGAAGAGGTAATGTTTGCGAAACTGCTACTGAATTCACTCATCCGGGATGCCTCCAATGACCCGATCCAGCTGGGCACTGCAGCAACGGCTGAGGTGAAGCTGCCTATGTCGCTGATCAAGTCGCGAGGCTCGACCTCGACGAATGGAATTGTTATCGCTGGGTTTGGGAAGGTGGTGTCGGCCTGTCCACAAATGTCCGTCAGCAATTTGTTGTAGCATGTGTGGAATAGCAATGGCAGTCCTTAGAGCTTGGACTTACCGCAGCAATAGAGGAGATAAGAAGAAGAAGAGAGATTAAGAACTGCATTTTGATGACTGTATTCAGAGGTCAAGACTCGGGCACAGCGAAGAGTGACACAAAATGCGATTGAAGAGTCAACTGGAGTATGTGACCAGCAAGATCTGTATGTTCCCAGATTTTGTTGCAAAGATTGGATATCTAGGACCCTGAGCAGTCAAGCTGGCGACGGCTTTTATATCTGAAGATTGTTGGCAGCACCCGGGGGTCCCAGCAACGGAACATTGATGACAAAGGTTTGTGACAACATGCGTCCGTCACAGTCAACATTGCCACGATGCACAACGTCGTGGCTCGGGTCACAAGTAGTGCCATGTGTGCAGCGCGTGCTGTTTCCTGCCGTAAATCCCCGACACGTGGAGACGTAGGATTGTTTGCTGTCTCGTACGAAACAGCAACATCGATATCACAGCATGGTTGCCTTGGCCCAGCCTCGCCAAATCTTACGCAAACACGGGTCACAAATCCAAACCACCTGATTCGGGTAGAGAATCCAGGGGCTAGATGAGTCTTTGGCGAGGCATACATTTTCCCTGGCCTAGGATTGCATCTACTGCCGCGCCGTCTGCCATGACACACAAGATGTTCTTCTCGCACGGGAGCTGCCTTGCCACGTTGAAGGTAACGTTGTGTATATCTGGTGTAGTGTGCAGCCATCGGAATAGAAACTTATGCTTCATGAATCAACTTGGGAATGAATGATTCCACCCAACATCAGCCCATCAACAGACTGGCTATCATCAACCTTGAAGGTTGGGGACTGATGGGACCGACTTAGGTCAAGTCGGGTGAGGAAGCCATTCTTCCACAAATCCAGCCCTCATGAGTTGAAACCATGAGTTTATTTGTCGTTTGTCGACACGAAAGACGCTTCCTTGCATGCTAAGTGTGCCTCGCATTTCTGCAGTGAGTATGTTACACCCGCTGCAGTGTTGCGCGGTATAGGCAGCCTGCTCGGCTTCTACATTGATGTGTGAGGTCTATCACTTTTGAGGATCTTGAGGCACACAGCATCAGAGTCTTGGAGTTTGTAGTATTCAACTTGCAACATCGGACTATTACGACCGTCTAAACATTCGCGTGGGCTCAGTGTCCTCCTCTAGATCGAGCAGACAAACTGCGATTAAACGTAGATATATACTAGTAAGTGCCCACAAATTGCTTCCGCTGCTGTTGCCTTGTCCTTGATTAGCATCAGTAGTATACTGGTAAAATTTATGAAGATACTTGAAATACATAACTCTTGCACAAATTCGCCAGTGTAGGCATGAGGTGGAATTACAATGCTGATGCTAATTAATCTGCATTCCTCTCAAACCTTTGGCAGCACTCTTCAGTCTACATCGACGTACAGCATTCCCGTACTACATTCAACACCGTCCAAACTTTTATCATTGCGTCTCAATTCAATGCCAAATGTTCCGTTGTTGAGACGTGCACTCACTTCCTCTTGTCAACTGGTACTTTCTAGTGACTTTGGTGGCATTCCTAGCAAGACATTATGCAGGTGCCTGCCCTGAGCTCCTGTCACATTTCCCCAACTGTTCATGGGATCAATTCCTTGACCGACGTGTTATTCTTGTGATGATCCCCCACAAGGCTGTTGGTTGTGATTGGCAGCCGTGTGATGTATATCGATCCTTCCGTGGTTGGCCCCACAAATTCCATCTGACCACCATCCACTCCATCGTGCGGCACGGACTCGTCCAACAAACCTTATTCAGACCTCATTTCGACCAAACACTGTCACTCGGACTCCCCTCCAGCCAGCCACAGGCCGCAACATCGCAAGACTAGCCGTTTGAATCCCCTCACGGCCTTCTCGTCTAATCCATCATGGGCTCCAGCGACGTGGCCCCACCCCACGTCCCAGACTGGGTCGTGCCGCTCTCGACGGTCGCGCTCGGGGTCGGCGTGCTCTTCTGGGACGCGACGTACATCCTCATGACGCTGCGGAGCCTCCGGACAAAGTCGTACAGCATGCCGCTGCTGGGCCTCGCCGTAAACGTCTCGTGGGAGATCGTCTACGCCCTCTACGTGTGCGAGGCGCTCATCGAAACTGCCGGCTTCACCTTCTGGCTGATCCTCGACATCGGACTGATCTACACGACGATCAAGTTTGCGCCGCACGAATGGGAGGGAACAAGCCGCTGGGTTGGGCGGCACATGGCGGCCATCCTGGCCGTCATGACAGCCGTCGGCTGTATGGGCCACTTCGCGTTCGTAAGCTGGTGGTTGAGCCGTCCCGGGATTGGCCACGGCGACAAGACGGGCAAGTGGTATTTTGGACAGGATCAGTACGACACGACCGAGCTGGCGTACTGGTCGGCTGGTGTGGCACAGATGATCGCCAGTGCTGGAGCCCTATCCATGTTGCTGGTCAGAGGTCACTCTGGAGGCACAAGCTATGCCATCTGGTAAGTCTCAATTTTGAAGTTTTCTATGTCCAACTGCCTGGCCTCGTAGCAACAGCTTTGTGGTTGTTTAACTGCTCGGCGGCTTTTCATATCAATCTGGTAATAACTAGACATGATGTCTCTTATTCGTCCGCTTGGCTGGACTTCTTGCCCAGAGAGACACAATTTGTGAGAGGAGCTCAGGGCGTCTGCCTTCTCTGCGAGACGAATGCTCACGTTTGATTCGGAAATGGCTATGACATTCATCCGTGATGAGCAAAGACTCATCAGTATGCTTTTGCAAGCCCACATCCAGCACCAGTGAAACCTCAGAGTGACGATGTGAGGTGCTCCTGACTGGCCGCATGTCCTCAGATCATCTTTAATTGCCATTAACATACATGTCGCTCTGCCCATCTGCGATGTTTGCTCGGTTTACTGATGAACATCTCAAACAGGCTTTGCAGAACTCTTGGTACAATTTCCGGAATGGGCGTATGTAACGCTATACTCTGGTACTACTGGCCTGAGGCACATGGCTACTTTTTGAATCCTTTTGGCATTTTTGTCAACGCCACGGCGCTTTTCTGCGATCTGCTCTATCCTTTTGCCTTGTGGCAAGTCAGGAAGACAGAAGTGACCCTCCCAGACGGCAGGTTGGTTAGCAAAGAGCAATTTGGTCGTATGCAGACGGTGGGCAAGAAGACACTTTGAAAAAGCAAATACGAATGCGGGACTAGTCTCTAGCCCCGGGCGAGATTCACAAGTGGTGGGGGGCGTTCTCTCCAGGCCGAACCAGAGACTGATCAAGTCGCACTGGAGCGTATTCCCCGGGATCATCACTCCTGGTGGCATGGGTTATGTAAAGGGGGTTTTCGAGGCGGTGTACACGCTTCCTACTTTGGCACAGTACATACACACACAGACACACACACATGTCCGGAGCTACTGCACACCCAACGGCGCGAATGGCGTCGGGGTGGCGCCTGCAAGTGAAGTATCGAGCGCATGAAGCCCTCCGTTTCTTTCCCATCGCGGCTCTTCCCGAGCCAGAAGTGAGTGACAGGTCAGCTGCAAGAGCACGGTTGGCGCTGACCTCTTGAACCCCCTGGTCGAGCGCCGCGACGTCTTCCCACCCCGTCGCCTGCGACCACTGTCGTACAAGATCTGGGACGCGTGGAGGGAGTAGAGGCGCGACTATGGCGCAGGGTCATCCCCTGGAGAATGCACCGTATCGAGCAGCGTTTCTGCCCGTCTCAAGAACGTCGTCGGAGGTTCTGTTCGCGTTATGAACGTGTCTTGGCGAGCGGACTGCCGGCGACGATATGATCCGCCTGTTGCATTAGCGGGCTTTCCTAGTCTGTCCACCGAGATTAGCGAGATCAGAAGTAGGAAATTCTTTTCATAGATAAAAAATGAATTCTCGACTGCAGCTAGGAATTACTGGGGTTAACCAGACCGTCGGGACGAGCTGAGCATCTGGCCAAGCCAACGGCAAAAGTGCAAGTGACAGCTCAACTAAGATCATGCAATGGCAAGCGTATGGAGTTAGGCACAAAAGTACTAAACGCAGAAGTGTCCGAGTCGGGAGACTAATTCGCGAATTGTCGTGGTTGAAGCTTGGATTCCGTTGGGGGAGTAACTAAGGGCCAACAGACGATGAGAGAGGATTTTGATCAGCATGCCGCCATGCCAAAAAGGTGAAATTTCTTGCGCCAAGATCGCGATTTGACCAGGGGCAGATGGTGACCTAGCCTATTTTATTCTTATACGCCGCCACTGGGCTGTTGACGACACACCTCGTTGCTCGTATGCCCATCGTTGGGGGATACAATCTGGGCGACGTAGGATTCCGCAACTACTCATCAGGATGGGCAAAGAGGACACACAACATGCCATTTCCAAAGCGTGTCTCAGACACGAGGCGCCGCAATGTCTTGTAAGCGCCAGACGAGGCGGAATTCGTTCCTCGCGTAGAACAGGACTCGCGTAATCATGCCCTTGTCTCACCGGGTAGCCGTCGACAGCCGGCCTGAGGAAGAGTTCCCGGAGGAGCAGGACAGCGGCAACATGAGCAAACTTCATTCTTGGTGACATGAGATTGGAAGACGACCCGAAGTCCGTGGACATCTGCGGAGGTCCACGACTCTCACGGACTCCGAGCGCGGCGCGTCGGCGAAACCCACCACCAACCCCTTGTGTCCTAATGACCGAGATCCTCTGGCCCATTTCCAACCGAGCCAAGAGATGACACATCGGGTGGCAGCTTTATTTTCTTCAGCGGCAACCCCGCAGAACATGGGAAATATCGAACCATTGGCGTCAACGGTTCTGCTTTTGCTAGGCTCGGCCGCGCTCATAGACGTTGGTCGGAAGTACGGGCCCGAGGCCAGAAAAGGATCTCACTGCATGCACTCGGTCCAACCCGCCGTCGCGAGGAAGGACAACGTACTTCTTGGTTCCTACCTGAGTGGGTGGTGGGTGTGGCCTGAAAATCTGAGAGAGAGAAAAAAAGATGGTGTGGAGCGCATCGTAATGACAAAATAACATGCAGACCTAGCTGGTGAGGTCCGAGACTGGCTGCCCGCATAGGGGTTGGTCGCCGAACATCGTTGCTCGCAACGCGTGGCATGGTGGGTGGTCTTGTGAGCGCGTACCCCCACGCATGACCACGCACAGTGACCTGTCAGTTTTATCAAAAGCATCTTGCCGCAAGGCCAAGGCGTTGGACGTCCACGGCGCCAAGTGCTCGGGAGGAAGGGGGCGTGAACGTGCCCTGTCCCTCGGGCCGTAAAAGGCCAAAGTCTCTTTATTAAACAACGTTGCTGCCGTCTGTCTGGGACACAGAAGGGCTCACCGCCTGGGATACGGACGGCCCTCCGTTTTGAGGGCGGTCTTCCGCCGTATAGTTTACATGGGAGGCGGCCGGAGGTGCCGAGTTTGCAGGGCTGGGTGATACCGTCTCGTCTCGGAGATATACCGGCCCTGGCCTGTTCGAGAATGCAAGGCTAGTTCACCGGCGTGGAGACGTCGATTCCTTCTACTGCATGGGTTGCGCGGGCGTCAGCCATCCCGTCAAGGACTGCCCCGGCCCTTCGGACGAAGACCCATCAGCTAGCGACCCACGTGCACGAGGCTGCCGGTAGTGGTCCTGATTTTCATTGTGAGGAACGGCTCCATGCTTCCTGATCGGCGTGGTTGATTACCGTATGCTTCGCCCTCCCGGACGGGCGGCCGCAGAGATCATAGACCGGTCAAAGTCGCACGGAATGACAGCTGCAGCGTACACCAGCATCTCGTGACTTGTGGTGCGACATCAGGCGGTGAGCTTTCCAAAAGCACAGCCTTTGGTAATGAGATGTAGACTGTAGTTCATTCTTTCATTTCCTGCTGTCTGCTGCGCGTGGGGCTCCAGGAAGTTCAGCCAACCGGCTTGACGGTGTCCCGAATTCTGTTACTCTCCACCCTGCCCATGACAATTGTGCTCCCAAGAAGGGGGTTCCATCGATGGGGGGTCGGTCTTGCAACACCAAGATGTCGTGATCATGGTGCTGCGACCATGGTGTTGCGAGACGACGTCTCCCTCCGACAAGGGCATGACCATGGCCATATGGCTGGGAAGAGCGCCGTCGGAGTCCAGATCAAGCACATGACCGACCGTTGGTGCATAGTACCTGCAGACCGGTCAATACTTACGAAACATCGGCAATAAAAGAGGTGCTATTAGTTTTCGAGACAGCCGCATTATGCCCATCGACTTGATCGACGCGTACCCAAGAACTGGGTGCTGCCATATCAAGACCTAGATGGGCCGGATGGGGTGATATCGAGGATCGCAATCCCTGCCGCTGTGCCGCCCGACTGTGAGGAAAGTTCAAGGTTTTGTCTTCAGCTCCGAAACTCTAAATTCTGAATCCACTTAGTAGCTGGTGATGCCTGCGAGGATCCAGTTCAGGGAAGAAAGTGCGACCGCAATATAGCAGTACTCCTGCTTAATTCAACATTCACGAGAATTGCCATGTGGCTCCCGTACGATATGGAATCGCGAAATCGATCGAAATCGCGACTCAGATCGATTTACAAGATGCAGAAAGGGTTCAACCCCGTGTATGGCAGTGGAGTCAAAAACGTGCATCGCAGCCCAGGAGGGCTGAGCGACCGGCAGAGGTGAGCACTCACTTGATCGCGACGCAACTCGGATCCACCTTGGTGGCCCCCCTCCCCCCCACCAATCCGCTGGATATTTACTCCGTTGGCGCGGTTGTTGTCGGTCTCGGTGCCCAGTGATAGCACCGCCCACCGGTCGCTTGGTATCCAGGGCCCCACGGGAGCGAGGACTGATGGCATGTCGGTGAGCCAGGGCAGCAGAGCCAGCCAGCCAGTTGAATGCCGAAGAGTGTGGCGACCATGATGTTTAGTCTCCCACCACACTCGCAGGAATCTCCCATTGAAGGACAGCGTGCTGCTGCCCCGTCTCAAACCGGTCATCTTATGGTGAGCAGTCTGTTCATTATATGTAGCAACAGATCACTCTTGTGTGTGCTTGTGTGCCGGCGGGGACTTTGGCTGAGTACCGAAAGCAACGGTAGTAGTCGCGTATCTTGAGACGCCCTGCTCTTCGGAGATGAGATCTCGAGCTTGTCACTTATTGCACAATGCAATCTGTGAGCGCCGGCGCAATGAATACGCGGATGATAAATTTTCTGCTGTGGCCAGGACATTGTCTCAGTTGACACAAAATCATGCGCATCTGTAATCAGCATTGCATTTCTCCCATGCCGTGTATACCGAGAAGTGAATAACGATTTCATTAAGTTGGCCGTCTGAGTTATGAATGTTGCTACTCACAGACCCCCGTCCATGACAAATTGGGCCGGGTCGTCGATGGAGGCCTGGCAGCCTGGGAGGGTCGAGACCTGGGGCCACAGCATACGCAATGCGCAAATCAGACCCATATGATTGCTGGCCTGGGCCTGGCGCTGGCTGGGGTCAATCTCCATCCCGCCTGAGTCCCAAAACGGGGAGCATGCATCCAGACCGCCTTGATGAAGGGGGGCTGAAGCCCGCTCAAAAAGAAAGAGAATGGATGGGTGATGGGCGCGCGATGAAACCTGCCTCCCCCACATCCTTGCTGCTCGCCCATCGGCGAGATTGGAGAGAGACCCTGCGATGGTGTGTTCATCGCAAAGCTTGTTACACTCCATCATTCAAGGCCAGGGGCTGTGGTGATGGACCCAGGTTGTTATCTCTGTTCGAAACGGGCCATTTCCCATCCGCCTGCCTACCACACGCCTGAGACAATTCTGCATGCATGCGCGCCTGGATGTAGAAATAGCCTTCGACAGTTACATGTGTTATTCTGCGAATATGTGGCGTAGCAGCAGACCCCCCAGAGCGGAGCCCAGAGCCCAACTCAGCCCCCCCCCCTTCTTCAACTGAGCCGCAGCCCGAAACAACAAAGCACCTCGCAGGCCACCCTGAGTGAGGCCCAACGAGCTGGCCATCCGGGTTCTTGACCTCGGTGTGTGAGGGGCCCTTCGCCTCAAGCACGACCCCTGATTTCAGATAACTTCGGGAGAGCGTCGAGCATGATCCCAGCTGTCAAGAGGGGTAACCCTGCCGCCCATGGGGTAGACGGGGATGGGTGTGGAGGGGCCCAAATCAAGGTTCATGACAGTGCTAGGCCGGAGGCAGTAGGAGGTACGACAGCGTAGGCCCTGTGCTACTGTGGCATGTGGGCAAATTTCCTGCCCGCTGCAAACTCTAATCTGATAATGGTCAATCAGCGGAGGGATGTGCGGAACTCTGTGGGCCGCAGCGGGAAGAGCGTGCGCAAGTGCGTCTTCTGATACCGCGTTCCGAGGGTCGGAAAGCCAATCGAGGAACGACCAGGGGGATGGGGAAATCTCGGAGGAGGGGTCCTGGTGGAGGAAGGGGGAGGAGGAGGAGGAGTACGACAGTGGAAGACGACGACGTCCTGCAACAGCATCGGCATGCTGGGACATCGGACGGAGTGCGAAGATGCGTCAAGGTTTTGGCCTCTGCCATTGATGACGGAATGCCCAAGGCAAGACCGGGGCACGGGATTGGGCGCGAGCTGAACAAGATTTCCGACATCATTGCGCGGACAGCGGGATCATCCTCGCAGAGCCAGCCCGATCCGTCTCAGGGCACGGTTGTTTTGACTGTTGACAGCTGCCCTAGGAGGCGAACGCCAGCGAGCTCTCCCGGCGTCCGATGCCTGAGCCTAAGGAAGCCTAAGCCCAAGCCGAAGCCCAAGATTGAGCCCAAGTCCAAATCCAAGCGAGCCTCAGCCTCTGGCATAGGAGTGCTCCGCCCACGTGGTGACTTCCTCTCCTGCCCGAGGGAGAGCGGTCTGAAGAATGACACTTGTTTTGGATAGAAAACCGCGCAGGAGCCGGGCTGGGGAGAGGGGATTTCAAGGCGGGGCGGTAACTCTGATCGGCCGTCTGTCACCTTTCATGGCCGACATTAACATACCTGGTCTACGTGTTTCACGCCCATCGCTGGGTTTCTATGTGAGGGCCTGACAAACCCGGGGTTACATTGCAGTCAACACGTGCAGCCCACGTACATAATGCAATCGCAGTCCATAGTCTACCAAACATAGAGGGTGTACCTGGCACCCGCCACGCTCCGTCCAGGTGCAACACATGTGTCGACCCTGGATGTGGCAGCTCGCTTAAGGTGGTTGGTCGGCCGGTGGGGGAAGGGGGGCTGTCTGGGCTGTGCTGAGGAAAAATGATTACGCTTATCACACAGTATGACTCGGCTGGCAACCTGCCACCTCATCAGACGTCGAGCTTACCTGGCCTTCAGCCGCGCGTAGTGATACTATGTATATATAAATACTTAAATGTGTAGGCATTCGGAAATCCTGTCATAAGTCCGAGTGTGCGTATCAACGTGGTATAAAAAGGAGAAATACACACGAGTTGGGCAGCGAAGGCGCAACGCCTCCCTACGATCCCAGCGTGATGCGTTATGGCGACTGCAGCGCATGTGGGTGTGGGCGTCTATCTTTTCCTCCAGACCCCTTGGGCCGCCCACGGTGTGTGCCAGCGTGTGCCTGCTTTACCCGCCCATAGCGACGGCAGATTACACGTGCGACGGTGACGGCGTGCCTGAAAATCCCGAACGACGGGCGCTATTCACTACTTGTGCACAAAACACACGGCACAATCAATACCTACCTGCTGGAAATGGCCGTCACGCGACATGGATTTGGATTTAAGGTTTACACACCGGGCCCACAATTGGGGTTCGATGGTGTAGTTTCCCTCCCTGGAGGAGGGGGGGGGGCCGCGCTACACGGTACGAGCGAGGGCGAAGGATCTGGAAATTCGGTTGACGGGAGGAGCTCGCTTTGCTTTTTTTCACTCGGCCGGGTCGAGCCAGTCAGGAACTGCCTTGTAGTCAATGCAACCCACCACTCCGCACACTTCAGGCACTGCTGTACGCCCCCATCCCGTCGAGTAAGGTGACACAATATCCCGCAGATGTACCGCAGACGAGCGCCCCCCTCCGACTTGATTTGCTGCCGCTGCCTGGGTGGTGGTGGGCGCTGATGCTCGCGGGAAGGGCGTTGTACAACAGGGAGGCGATGGCGCCCGCAATCTCTCCTCTCATAGGAATGCCAGCCACCGGCTGCGATCGTGTGTAAGTGCTGGCACGCACACACACCAAGCAAGCTCCAGCTCGCCTCGGCCTCGGCAATGCTGACGGCGGTGGTGCCCGGCAACAACACACACCACACACACACCAGAAGTAGTAGTGACTAACACCTCATTTGCCTCAAAAGAGAGGGGGAACGGACAGCGCATATCGGTTATCATGGGGTAAGATATGACATGTGAGCATTATTTCATGTAAAGTGTCTGAAGTGATTCATATTGCTGTTGTTCGTTGTGGTATCTAGAAGAGAGACCGTCCTGGACAAGCGCCGACCGTACAAACACCATAATCAATGATTCCCAAATGTCAAATCCAATGCTCATCTGCTCAGCCCCCCCCCCTTTCCAAAAGGTGAACACCAATCGCTAGATGCTCGCAATGCAATAATGACACAATAAAAACGGTGAAAGAAAACAAGAAACAGATTATGGCTGAAACAGTAAAGAAAAGAAAAAACGACCAAGGGCTGAGGACAGGGAGATGACGTCTCGATGCGGACTCTTCATTCTCCCCATGAGCTTTTTTGATCCGTTTTATGTAACACCTACCCCCCCCTCCCTCCTTTCTGCGCCTCGAAATGATTCTCGCCGAGGCCGCAGAACGGGCCCCACTCCAACAAGAAAAAAAAAAGGGCAGAGCAGAAAAAAAATCAAAACAAAGTTCAGGAGGGGGCTCGAACGACCGGCGCAAGTAGCTTTCCAAAGAGTTACGAGCTGTAGAGTGTGGAATGTCCCTACTGCAAGACACAAGCAATCCACACCCTATTCAGCCAAAAGCCCACCAAACGGGTTCCTGAACGTGGCTGCAGCCACGCCAAGCTGGGAACAAGTGGCTTGCGAGGCTCAAGGGCGCCCCACCCCCCCTTGTCTGTTTGCTGCCGTGCTATGCCACACCCTCTTTTTTTTTTCTCTGTCCTGGTCGAGGAGATTCCCGGTGGGTGGATGGGTGGGTGGTTTTGTCCGGTGGGCGCCTTGTGGGAGGGTTTTTTTCCTTCCAGGTAGGGATGGGGGTCAGAGGGGGGGTCGGCGTGGGCCAACTTTGTGGGTTGCCTCCTCGGTGTGGTGCGACACCAGAAAAGTGGTAGAGGGTGGACGGATGATGGATGGACGGACGCATGTGAGGTGAAGCCGGGGAGATCCGCCAGTTCAGATGCGGAAAATCCGTCTGGGGGCGTTGCAGGTACGCGTCGCCAGGGCCGGACCAAAAAGTTCGTTTCCATCGTGGGCCGGTGCTGTTTCCCCTCCCTCAAGCCCTTTTTCTTTGACGTGGTGGTCTCGCTCTCGACGACCCGTCCCTTGTGGCTGGCTGGCTGGCTGTCCTGTCGGTTTGTCGGTCTCGGCAGTTCCCACCCCACATCATGTCGATTCAGGGTATGTGGGTATCCATCCATGATGTGCCTCGCCCATCCATCCTCATTCTGGTCATGGTCCAGCCCCACCCATCCCCCATCTGCCGCGTGACCACTCGTGAGCAGCAGAAGCAGCTCGAGCGCGGCCCGCGAAGCGGCTGGGGGGTGGTTTTCCGTTGGCGGTTCAACAACCTCTCGTTGCTTTGTCGTCAAGGACTGGTTAGTCCTCTGGCGCGTGGAGTTGCGGATACTGGTGGATCGTCGTCGGGTAAACATAAGCTGCTGCTGCTGCTGCTGTGAGGGCCGGAGGCCTTCATCATAGGCAGTGGGCGGGCTGGTTCCGGCGGTTGATCATGAATTCCCAAGGCGTGTAGGTTGGCGGCTTGCAGTGGGAGCAGACCTCCCAAGACCGGTACTCGTAGTGAGTGAAGTGTGGCGGGCAGCGGCGGTGGGTCCTGGTGTACGTGGGACACCAGACGGCGGCCTGGCCATGCCAATGACCACAGGAATACTCTATCTGGACATACCTGTCAGTCTGTGGGGGCTTTACGTGTGGTTGGGGGGAAGGAGGGCCGGTCTAGGTTCAGATCTTACTTTGTTGTATTCACACATGTCGACGGGATGTCAACGGGAAACGAGTGGCGGGTCTGCAGGTTCGGCGGGCAGGTCAGACTTGTGCAGGACAAGAGCAAGACTCAGTGGGTGGGTCGAGCCTTGCTCCTGCGTGGTGTCGACGGTGAGATATATCAGTAGTGGTGTTGGCGGTTGGCGGGAAGTCAGACTGGCCCGAGGCAGAGGAGCAGGCTGCCAAGCGTATGTTGTCACGGTCACTTGGAGATGGTTCTTATATGGGATAGTGAGTGAGGCGAAGGTGCGGTCGAAACAGGCGGACCGAGTGTCAAAAGAGGGAGCGAGGTTGTATTTAAGCTTCACGCACCAGAGAGACCCGGGAAACGCGTTTTCGATGGGTCCTTGTCAAGGTTGTGAGGATGCGGGATGGGGGCTACGGAGAGCAAGGAGGGGGAACGGGATAGGCTTCATGCAGCATTTTGCACGTCGAAAAAGGTATTTATATTGGAACAAGGGAGAAACCCATGAACCTTGTTGTTGTGTCCAATCGTCATTCTTGCGAGAAGAATTCGAGGAGTGGTTCGCTAGGACAGGGCGGTACAGCTCGCGCAGGGGCGGGCCTGACGTTCAGGGCTGGGCCAGGGTGCGTTTTCCTGCGGGCCAGGACAGGGATGGGTCAGAACGGAGATAAAATCCTGGGACAGGGGGCCCTTCTGGCAGGTGGGAGTGTGGTGGGATGGCGCTCCACACCTTCTCTGCCTGGGCCGTTGTGCTGTTGGCGGGAGGGATGCGGAAACGGTGAGGAAATGTGAGTGTGGTGTGTGAGTGAGAGCAGGCGAGCGAGCGTGTGTGTGGGTGTGGCCCGGGGTGACTGCGAGGGTGTGGCACAGTACAAGAGTACATCCAGGACATCCCACCTGGCGATCGGATGTGACAAGTGCAATATCGGAGAGCGGTGTTCGGGTGAGTTGCCGGTGGTGACTGGGCATGTCTGAGAAGGGCGACTAGTCTGACTGTTCTGACTGTATGACTGTCTTTCTGCCCGTCTGGATGCCTCTCGTTGACCCCTTACGGCGATCAGTGCCACCTTTGATCCGAGGGGGAATCAGGCCGCAAATGGGCAGACGTGAATTGGAGAGCAATTTGCCCCTTCCAGGATTGATCGCAAAAAGAGTCAGAGGCCAGACCAGCCAGACAGGCCCAGCAGAGAAACGGACTCTCTATCTCTCTTTGAATCTAGGCGCGAGTGGTCGCATCCTGCGCATGCGTAGAACAGGAAAATACAACCCAGCAAGACTCGACTGGCAGCTAGCTACTGTATGATCCCGCACAACCCGGCCGTCGCGTCTGTTTTGCATCGAAGCCTATTCCCAAGGTGCAATTCGACCACACGGAAATAAGCACGATGCAGAACGCTGCGTTAGTGGACAGGTGGGAGAGCCGGCGTGGGCTGCATGTGGCTATGGCATCTGCTAGCGGGCACCTATCACTGTCCGCCGTGGGGAACCTGGGCTCCCATAGGGCCAGCCGGATACGGATGGATGGTGAGGCGATGCCCATTCCAGACAAATACACAGTATTTTGTCTCGTCAGATTCGGGTAAGGGGGGAAAAGGGCATTGCGTTATCTCTCTTTCTCTTCCGTGTCCTGTTCGTGTCACTTCACTGTGCTTGTGTGTCTTTGAATTGCCCGCGGCACGCTGAAAAAGGCTTGTTCAGTCTCACTTTCGAGCTTCGCGGGCATTGACTTCCTGCGAGAGTCATTTGACCCTTGACCAGGGCGACACAGTGGTAACAACGTTGCAAAAAGCCTGTTCATGTTTTTTTGCCGCCCAGAGGGCCAGAGGGAGAACCAGGGCGCAATCTGTGCAGTGGCCACGCCAAGAACCCGGTGAAACGCAGTAGCTTTTGTGCCGGGCCGTGGAAAATCAGGCCGCATGGGAGAGGCTCGCACGTGAGAGAAGGTTCAGGTTGTGTCCCTGCCTGTCCTGTTTGCTTGCCTGTGCCCATACTCCGCCAGCCACTATGGATTGGGACCCTGAATAAATGGACAGCCGCTGACGAATGATTTGCAAGTGCCCTGGGCGCCTGCTCCGGTTTTCTGCCAGCCTCGGCCTGAGGGCACCTGTCTCAGATCTGAGCGCTGGTCGTCGATCATTGTCGCCTGAACCAAAGCGTGCAGTGCCACGAACGGCCTTAAGCCGCGTCTGCTATCCAGCGTCGGGAAGTGCACCATCAAGAATGAATTATCGCTGCGGTAGAGGCGACAAACCCGCAACGATGGCGCTGATTTCAGCCGCCACCACGGCCACTGAGAGGGCGCGCGCGAGTGCAGATCAGTCCTGCCAGGCCTGGGTTCCGCTAGAAGAGGACCGGATGATGTATACAGTAGCAGACCATTCTCTCTGGCCCCCCTGAACTATAGAGTGACAGCCAGTTTTGTGGACTTGGCACACCACGACGGCCAGGAGATCCGGCCTAGACCCGACACCGACCAGACGAAACATCGACAGGGACCTGGTCAGACACGTGGTGGCCCTCTCAAAATGTGCTGCAGCCTTTACGAAGGACCCTTGGCGCCACGCAGTCATCCGTCCGAAGCCTGCCAAAGATAGCGCGTGAGCCGGGTCTTTGCCTGAACTGCGCCAGGACGGCCTGGTTTCTGGTTCTCCCCCAGCGTGAGAGCAGCTGGATACTCTAACTGGTCCACTGTGCTATGTACAATGTACAGTAATTTGCCCTGTATCTTGGGCCCTCTGCCATTTGCCCACTGCCCTCTGCCCTCGGCAGGGCAAAAACGTGGTGGATGTATACATATGCCATATGAGCCCCACCCCGTCGATTTGACTTTGCCGGCGCCTTTGCGATAGCCCATCTTGGAGACGTGTTGCGAGTGCTGAGCCTGAACAAGCTACACTAAGTGGGTACTACCGAGTTGCTGGTCGGTGAGTCTGACTGCCTAGAAGCGAATCCCTCCGTTCCTCCGTCCCAGTCACTGTCAGTGAACCACATGATGATATCCACACCGGTGAGGGCACGGCGGCGATCACGTCTTGGTCTAGGCCTTTCCAAGCGCGGGGGAAAACATCAACGCCGACGGTTTTATTGAAGCCCGAGGGGGGGAATACAAATCAGCTCGCTAGCAACACACGAGTTGCTGATTGAAGATCGAGTCAGCTTTGATAAGAAGGTACCATGCCGGTCTCGTCGACCTCACCGAAGCCATG
>JACBFG010000014.1:825578-894638 GCA_013435955.1 Diaporthe sp. HANT25 | reverse complement strand
GGGCGGGGGGGGGGGGGGTGCATGTTGTGATTGAGGGGCCGTTGGTGAGTCTGAGGATCGTCTTGGGCCATGAATAATGGCATCGCCCGGATAGAGCACGGCTGTGTACTGGATACATTGAGCCTCGAAATTGTTTCACGACTCGTCCACACTCGGCGATGAACACGTCGTCGAGGCTATTTGCAATTTTGCATTTTTCAAAAGCTTCGTGTTTTTTGGGGGCCGGCAGGTACTCCCAGAGAACCGTGCCCTCCCAGCGGCTTGCGAAAGCCAATTGATGCGTCGGCGTCGACTGCCCCAGGGTGTGGTGTATGAGTCGAGGGGCGCCTGGAGCTTCTGGAAGCCGGGAGGTAGGAGGGGCCTAGTCTCGCGAGCAAGCATCCGGGCGCAGGCCTATCCCTGGGGCGATGGGGCACGACTCTACGACCGCAGCGCAGAGCGAGGGCAATATTCACCCTAGACTTGCCCTCGCGACGCTTCTGGTCCGGCAACGAACACTTCGGCAACGACAACTGCCAAAAAACCTTGCGATGTAAATCCCGAGGTAGCGAGTGGCTCAGTATTGGCCCAATGTGGGTTTGACAGCGGCTTTCGCCGCCCCAGGCCTCAGGCCCTCTTCGCTCGTCGGTCACTCCTTTGCCACTGAGCAGCAGGCCATCTTCGCGTGCTGGCCCCCCATGTCGCGTGGTTTGGGTGTTCGAGCTGCGTAGCGAACCGTGGAAAGGGCTCCAGGTCGACTCCAGGAAGATCCGCCAGAAAAGGGCTGAAGCTGCAGCCCAACGCCTGGCTGGGCTGGATGGCCTGGGCTGCTTCATGGGTAGAGTCCAGATGGCGAGCGGGACTTGGAACATGGCACGGTTGATCACGCCTCCACTCCTGACGACGCTCGCATTCGTCACCGAGCTGATCAAACAGGCTGTGAGATTTAACCGAGGAAAACTTTTTCGACCACGGCTTCTTCCTGTACAGTATGGACATTCTTACAGAGGACAATCTATCTCCGGCGGTCGGCAATCTGCGAGGCAGTGGGACCGGCCTTCCCAGAGGGGTATCACGGAGCCGGCTGAGAGACGGCGCCGAATTGTCTGGAAGCCCAGGCAGTAAGCGGTGAGCGCGTACCGAAGGCAGACATTCGGCGCGTTGAATAATAATTACTAGCAGCCTGTCTGGCGAGTCGGCCTTCTGGGCGGTGGGAACGCCATGTGGCCCGGCCTGATAGCAATTCACGATATTGGATGCGGTTCTGAAGACTGGGATGGTTGGGATTCACGGCTGCTGATTTGTCTTCGGCCTTACCGTTGGTCCCAAAGGCTCTTCCCACATTCTGACCGCCTGGGGACGAGTGAGCTATCGCCAAGGTTGTCAGAAATAAACTTCGGACCCTCCGGCGCCTTCGTACCTTGATGGGCATCTTGCCCGCCGAGCCGCCGAGCCTCAACCTCGCCTCGACGGCTTGAGTAAAGAGCGGCCGACTGCCGCAAACGCTTGGGGGTGCTGAGTAACGCCGCTCGACACGAACAACTTCCGTCGGGCGTGGTACAGACACAGCCAGCGCGAACCGTGTGCAACGAAGTTCAGGGTGAAACTGCTGAGAAGTCAAAGTCCCGAGCGCCGCCCGTGACCCCGCCCTTCCGGTATTCCTCCGCTCTACATATAGAAGTGTTGCTGTGGGGAGTCGTGCCTCAGTCCTGAACTCGTCTGAGTCCCCATCGAAACAACATGTCAGAGCTTGTCGGCCTGGGAGGCCGCGACAGGTCACAGGTCCGCGGAGGGCACAGCCAAAAGAGACGACGGGACAAAGTGATCGAGATGGAACACGTGTGGAACGCCGGTGACGGCTGCCAGATTCGACGAACCGTATACTGGAATTGGGGATGATGCAAACATGTCCGCTCGGAAACGCCTGTTCAGGACGCCCTCCTTCCCCTTTGCGCCAGCCCAGCGACCTGTCAAAAGGCGGGCCGAGCTCGACGCGAGCATGAGATCCCCCAGACGGTCATTTGCTCGAGCAGGATTTCGAAAAACCATTCCCTTCTCGGACGCAATGCCCCACCGCTTGCGGCATGCCAGGCATGCACTGCGGTGTCTTGCAGGTGTCATGATTCACTTGTGTGGATCTAGATCCACACGACGCCCCATCGTATCCTTCCATTTCATCCCGACAGGGGTTCGATTTCTGCACGTTAGTGGACGTTAGTGGGGGAAGAGAGAGGGGCTCTCCTCTTCGGCTCTCAGCATCACGATTTGACCCGTCTGGGCAGCGGTCGTTTTGGCAGACCCGATGGGGGAAGAATGGCTCATATGGCGAGTGCTGTATTTGGCGAGTTTCATCTCGTGCGGATGGTTACCTAATACCATAGCTCAGACGAATCTGTGCAGATGTGGCACTTCTGTGACTCTGGCTAGAAGCACCTCTGTCGTTCCAGCCCCTTGAACATGACATCGAGGATCAGTCTACCCCAGCTGACCGTTGGACGCTTTACCGTTGCAGTGGCTGGGCTTGGACTAGGCTTGGGCATCCACTGAGTAGAGGAGATGAGGCTCGTGCTGAGACGACAGATCACTTCAACCTCAGCCCTACGAAGCGAAGTAAAATGCGGTGGATCTTGCAGGTGAGCCTCTGCTGGCCGACTTATTGGGAAGCCATGTATGATGACCACCTGCAAGATCGTAGCTATGACTACAGCGGTGTGTTAAGCACAGATGCTCATGGCAAATGACCAGCAGCAGCACTCGTCCATAATTTGGTGATATATACGGCCAGATGTTGCATTGTGACAAACCAGAATGATCAAAGCATGTGAAGCTGGTTTGATCCCCGGAAATTACCTGAAATAGACAGCGATGCTTTGCCGTGAAAGAGTCAGTGAAAGCTGCGATGTTCTTGAACCTTCGAGTCCCAGGCTATCGCCGTCGAAGACTTTGGGATAGAATTGCCCGGCAATCAACAACTAAAATGAGATGTTGATCGGCCAACGCGCAGGCTTGAACACCCGGTCGGGTCGTGCCAAAATTAGAGAAGAGGCGAGACATTTTGTTTCTGCAGTCGATCAGGTGGAAAATGGTGTAGGACGAAAGGGTTTTCTGAGGATATCGTCGCAAGAACAACTGCCGAAGAACAACACCAGTTCATGTACGCGGACGGGCTTTGAACGTTATCACGATGCCATCTCGCTGAAAAGCTTAACATCAGCCTAGGGTTCGCAGCAACAGGAAAAAAAAATCGACGGGACAGGCATCTGATTCGCACGCATCAAGCACGGCGTCAATGCCGGGTGTAACCTCCACCGAGCCCGGCGGCGCGACGCGACCTTCCCCGGTGCTGGTGGTGGCATGCCGGCAATTTGATCCGCAGATCTGGCCTGTGTCATCTGATGCCCCGGCCCCGGGCGGTTCCCTCAGCCTGCAGTAGCGGCGACGATGCCGGTACGGATCGAGTTCTAGCGTGTGGGGGTTATGGTGCGCACGATGGCCTCATATGCGCGAAGTGGTGTGGTTCCTCCTCGTGGTAATGGCCCAGCCCCCCCGTGCTTTGTTCGCGAACCGGGTTTGTAGGTAGGGCAGGGCGGGCTGCCGCATTTATTCTTATGGGCGCGTGGCTGTCTGGTTCCGCCGCCCACAACGCTGCAGGTGATGAGGTTTCATCCCAGAGACCACGTGTGGGCTAATGCAAGACCAGGCTCGGGCCTGCCGCATTCGGTGTGCCTTGCCTTTGCCGTTACATCGGCGAGGCCACGAGATGGAGGCTTGGCAGCGTCCGGGACAGTCTTCCGGTGATGACGTCTGCCACACAGTACGACCTCGTCAGTGCGATCTCTTCTGAAGTACGGATGGGGCGGTAGATGGATGGGGTGCCAGCCCGTTCCCCGACATTGCACCACGCAAAGCACCCAACAAGGCGTGCACATGAATAAGGCTTCTACTACGGTTATCCTTGCAGCACTTGAACCTATTCCTGCCCAGTAGACACCTAGGGGGGTTTCAACGGCCCTGGGTACGAGTCAAAGGACAAGAGATTGTGAGTCTCGAAATTATTGCCGGATATATCCTGCTGCTGATCGAATTCAATTACAAGAGAACCGAATTATACGACCCAGAGCCTGTGCAATTCGAAGAATGCGAGCAGTTGTGGTTCGTGCTTTGCGACCAACACCTCGTCGTACATGTCTCAAAGTTGCACTGTCCGTGATGTGGGCAACTGGCTCCGGCCACCTTGACCTGGAAGTCGGAAAGTTGATGCAGAAGTGGATAAAACGTATCGTGCTTTGTACCCAGATAAATCTAGTTACTTGCCACTTTACTGCGCAATGCTCAACGTGCCACTACCCGACCCGACGTTGAAGCTCACGACTTTGAAGTCAATTCCATCTTTGATGAGAAATCAATCTGAGCCCCAACAGCAGTTTCAGCTTTGGCATACCATAACCATATTGTCAACAAAAGTCAGGCTCTTCAAATTCCTTGGTCGCAGTGTTCCCGACCCTTGTAATGGCGGCTCAACCACAAAACCTTGCCCCATTCCCATGCTGCCAGTCTCTCGTCTCAGTGTCAGATCCGGCTCTCCCAAGCCAATGGCAAACACCCGGAGCGGGGGTCCACTCTAAGCCGACGGAGGCCGGCCATCCTGCAGCAACATCGAGGCTCCTGAGCAGACGGAAACCGGGTTTGCTGGCCACTCTCAGCAGCGTATCTGCAAATATCCTCAAATCGCTCCGGATCGTGCATCCGGATCTATATCTGAAACATTGAAGATGCCATTCCAGCCCTAGGCAGGGCCACGTGGCATTGGTTGCTCCGCGGTTCCCGAGTGAAGTCTGGTACATTGCAACACTTTGCGATCAACGTGACATCGTGATGTTAATCGCGTGGAACTCCTTGGCCCATAGAAGGTCGCAAGTATGACCCGTAGGCGTCCTAGTGTTCAAACCCTGGGAGTCAAGAACCGTAGAACCAGAAATTAAGGATAAACATATGGTGTCAGACTACTCATCGCAAGCATGGTCTCAAAACGGCCATTTTGCTAGGTTTACCAGAGGACAATACTGCAGCACTCGATTGTACTCTTTGGCCAACTTCCGTTTGGATTAAAAATAATCTGGGGAGGACGCGTGATGAGGGAAACCACTGTCTGCTTGAAAATAAATGGGTGAGTATCTCCCTCAACTCGCAGGGTGTATCCAGATGTAACATGTTTCGCAGCATCGAAGCTGATGCGTTGAAGAAATGCAACCGTCAAACGATGGTAATTGGTGTACATAGAGCCCTGACGAGGATCGAACACACCTCAGCCGCATCATAAGTCTTAAAGGACAACATTAAAAACATCAGCCAGCTTATTTGATGCTCCCTCACCGCGCTCCACCGTGGTGCCTTCCGCCCCGAGGATGGCCGAGATAAACCGCGCCCAGTCCCCTGACCGATTTTCCCACCTGTTCTATTCGTTAAATCTATATTCTTCAGCGTGCTAACAGGAGTAGGTTTCAGGCTTACGCATGCATCGTGCCACGCTGCACCACCACGTCACCGGGATGGCAGATCGTCTCCCGTAGCTTGCCCGCCACAGCCGGATTTGCTGGGTCGTAGGCCTCGTCCGGAGTAATAAGAACCATCGAGCCCGTCAGGAATATGTTGTAGTCAGTCGTGCTGGTCCGGTGCTAGGTCACGTGCCTGCAGTCAGCAAGTCGTACTGCATAAGCTAGACGCGCTGTCTAGACACCTGTATCGCCGGAGCGCTACGTCAACTTACCATTGGAGCGCTAGAACCGGGCGGCACTTCATTGAACCTGATATTGGCGCCATGGGGAAAGCGGAGTCCGCCACCGGGGATCGGCTTTGCTTTGATATCGGATCCGGCGTTGGAAGTTGGTACACGCTCGTGCGTGAAGACTGGCCGCCCGTACCACTTGCCCTCTAGCTCCGAGACGAGGGCGATCTCCTCGCTGACGACCTCAACTGCCGGTTCTGAGTTGTCGACGTTGCTGAGACCCTCCGGAATTGCGAGGTTGGAGGTCACAATGCGGCGTGGCGCTGGTAGGGAACTCATGGCTATAGTCTTCAATCTCTTGAAGTTCGCTTGTTTTGCCGGAAACCTGATTCCGGGATTTTCGTCGTACTTTATTTTATAGACTTGATAGCATTGACAATTACTCTAACGCGTCGCTGCAGTGCTCAGGTACCATCAATCCCACGTCAGCTGCCAGCTCGCACAGAGCGACCAACCAAAGCAAGACTTGGGCGCCTGCCGGCATGTCAGATTGACATCAATTGCTGACGGAATGCGCAAGTCCGGGCCTGTGACTAAAGCCGATTCGCAGTCATTGGCGAGCTCGCGTAGTCCTCGATCAGCGCGGACAACTCCTCTCCCGACGGCTCAAGCAACGAGTCCGGCCCCTTTTCGAGGATGCCCCTGACATCCCGTGCCAGGTTCCGAAGCAGCTTCTCACCTCCTGTCGCTTCGCCACCCAGATGATCACCAATGACAAGAGGCACGTTGACCGCCTTCTCAACAAAGCTTGAAATCTCGCTGGCGGTGATTCCAGACTTGTCCCTCAACGACTCCTGCTGGTTCATGCCGACGACGTACAAGACGATCCAGCTCATATGGAAAAGCGTCATGAAGTCGAACGCAAGGAGGCCCTCCACCTGTTCCTCGACAATATTCTCCAGGATGTGGATCTGCTGGATGGGCGAGAGCTGCGCCAGCATTGCCTTGCGCCTCTGCTGCTTTTGCTTCAACTCAAGCCTCTCCTGAGCGTGCTCGCGCTGTTTCTTGGGGATAACCGCCTGAGAGTGTGGCTGACCGCTGTACTTGTTGGCGCTGACATCCCGTAGCACCATAGACAGGTCATCTTCAGACTCTAGCTTCTCTGCTTCGAGATCGAGATGTTCCCGAACTAGGCCCTGCATGTACTCCATGAAGAACATGCTCTCCCTATCAGAGCCCGTGTAGCGCTTCGACAGAAGCTGGCGGACGCGAACGGCCTTCTTGAAGTTCTGAGTCCGGTCGCTCCCCTCGTCCAACGGACCGTTGCTTGGCTTTGGGCTCAGAACGTTTTCAGGCATGATGGCTTTGAAGTTCTTGATAATTTCAACGGGGTCATCCCCGCCGCTCAAGATGCCCTGCTTGAAGCCGCTATCGTCGACGTAGGTATCAAGGAACCTTTCCATGTCATCCCAGACAGGAAAACCCTGCTCGTCACCAAATTGTTTTGACGCCGCCCGCGCAGCTGCGTACAAGTATGCAGCTGCCTCGACGATGAGGGACCGATGCACAAACTCGTGACCAAGCTCGTTCATGACAAGCTTGGCTCTCACATCCAGCAGACCGGCCCAGACCGGCTCATGCTTGAGTAGGAAGAAGTCCTCAACGTCCTCCCTCTCCAGACCAACATTCATGTAGCGTGGTAGCTTGTCCTCCAAGACGACATCTGAGAGAATGAATCGTTCGAGCTCCTTGTCCCGTTCCCGAAGGTCCCGGCGGAGGCTGGATCTCGGACCAACTGCCCGCATGTGGGCCAGGGGCAGGCGCTGCCCAAACTGCTGTGCGGTCTTCTCCAGCTGGTCAAAGGGGTGGGAGACGCAGTCCTCCAGGATGTATCGGATGTCACAGTAGAGCTGCGCCGAGAAGATGAAGGCAGAGGTGAAGTCCTTGTTCCGGAGGGCATCCTGAAAGCCTAGCAGCAGCTCCGACTCAGCTGGCAGCAAGGCCGGTGCCTGGCCATTTGTCTTCAGCGCTTTGACGCACACAACGTCAAACAATAGTTCTTTGATGCAGATCTCCTTGAAGCGGGCCAAGTCCTCGGTTTTGGTCACACCGTAGGTCGGCGAGCTCCTGTCGGCCTTCCTCATCATTGGCGTTTTGCCGGGTGGTATAAAATTTAGGATACCCTGGATGGCGGCAAACGCTGGACTGGCCAGCCAGTCCCACTCGTCCGACCACACTGCATCATACAACGATCAGCTACTAAATCGTTGAGGTATAGGTTTCGTGCGATGTGAACGAAATAATACACTGCTCGCTCGTAGCTTGCCTCCAGAGCTGCAGTCTAAAGAGACATGGCTGGGAGCAAGCCGTGAAAATTTTTACAGACATGGCAAGGTTTGCTTCATGAAAAGGGCGCATACTTACTGCGTGCTTCGGAGTCCTCCTTGGACAAGTTTCCATAAGAATCATAGTCGATATGCTCCAGCCCAGAATGAGTGAATAGCTCCATCATCATGTACTCGTACGATCCGCAAATGCGGCTCGGCATGCCCACCCGCCGCATATCCAGGAGGAGGTCGTGCTCCATCTGGTGGAACAGCTCGAAAGCGGCGTTGGTAATAACTGCGAGTGTGTTGAGAGAGATGGACCGGTCGTAGAAGTAGTCACACCACCGCTCGCAAATGTAGGATCGGATGATGTTGAAGTCTTCGAAGAAACAGTAGATCATCATGTAGTAGTCAAACTCGTTGTCGCCGTCTTCGTAGTCCAGGTCGAAATCTGAATCATCGAGCCGGAGAGGGTCTTGTAGCTCTGGAGCCTGGGGTCGCGGCTTCTGTTGCTTCTTGTCCTTTCCGCCCTTCTGTGACTTTTTGCTTCCCTTCTTTGACTTCTTCTTTTTCTTCGCTGCAGTGGAACTTGGCTGATTCTCGACATCGGAGGCCACGTCGTCGTCAACCGGCGAGGTTTGTACTTCAAGATGCTCAAACATGTTATTAAGATCACCCAGATCCATTTTGATACGGCCGCCTGGTCTTGCATCCGCTGACTTGGATCCCTTAGCCATCAGGGCTTCGAACTTGGCCAAAACCCGTTCTAGGACCTGAATGATATGCTCATGCGTTTCATTCTTCTCCCGCGCACTCTCATTGTCCTCGCCAGCACTCCGGCGGAAGAACCTCGCGCTCTTTTTCCTCAGGCTGATGACATCCCGTAGGATGTTGATGGGTGCGCTGGGGATGTCTTCCGGCTTGGCGCGTTCGACGATGTTGGACGCCATCGTCTCCAGCTCACGCCAGTGCACGACGACATCGCTCTCGATGGCTGCTTTAGATGCCGCCTTCTGTGCTTTCTTCTGCAAGCTCGACGATGGAGCCGCATCACCCGTGGTGCTTGTCGCAGGAGCGAATTTGTCCGCCGTTTGCTTCAGCCACTTTGTGAACTGTGCCTGGCCAAGCTTGTAGCGCTGCCACGTCCCACCACGGAATTTGGTACTTGAGTCCATCCTCGACGCGTAAAGTGATTAGCTGGATCTGAGTCTGAAACCTCTTCTGTGGCTGTATTGATGGGTAGCTGTTGATGTTCGATGTTGGGTAAGACAGAATTCAAGACAGGCCCCAGGGCAGAATCAAATACAGCAGCTGCGGCGCGTAATATGAGGCCGAGACCCAGTTGTTAGCAGCATGTAACGCTGATACTTTGTTGAAGACGCCCAGGATACTCGACGCGTCGAGACACGGACGCGTGCCCTGCAGGTTTCAAGAGGGTTAGGTGCGACAGCCCCCGTGGAGCAATGGCACTCGCGAATTCTAACATCCAAAGGTACTTGAACACTTTTCTACTGGGCACTGAATTTTGAAGAGGGCTAGTATTTCACTCTGATTTAATTCCTGGAATGCGAAGGAGGTAACTAGCAATTCGTGATGCGCGGGCAACAAGTGCCGCGCTGCTGCGTGTGGGTGGTTCTCCGAAGACTTCAGGTTTTCAGCGGCGTAACTCTTGTAAGCCAACATAGCTGGAGGTCATCACAGATCTCATACACAGCCCACCTACGTAGAAGTCAGCTTCCTATCGAGCGCTTGTGATTTCTGTGGATACTCTTTGGTGAGCACGTCAATGCCGAGGTGCCCGGGTTGGGGATCCCACTCCGGCTGGACGATGTTCGCGTGCTAGGGCTATTTGAAAACAACATCCCTGTACCTCAGGTCTCGGTAGGCATTCTAGTATGAAAGCTATGAGAGAATTAGTGCGTATCTTGGTGAGCCGCATTGGATTTCATGACTCGCTTTTCGGCTCTCAAGGGCTTGTGAATGATCTACAATGTCGTCATACTTTTGCAGACTGATATTCAGACCAGCAATCTAAGCGTAATGGAGTCCTCTTTTCGTACCGTATAGCGTCTTTCTTTTCAGATTTTTCGCACACATCCCCACGGCAAGATCCGCATAAGGTTTGTAATCATAGAAGATATGACATAAGTAGTCGAAGACCAGAAATGCCAGCCTACGGTTTCAGAGCCCCCAATAAAATGATGCCATGATAAAGACCGCGGCACATTCGGGAGCCACAAGCACCATATTTACCTAGGTAGGAATTTAAATATACAAAGAATCGCTTTTCATTTGATCACTGAAAGGACTGTCATTACATTGATCTTGCCTTATTGCTCCTACAGTATCGAACACAACCGCCAATATGGTCAAAACTCAGCAGTGGCTCCTCAATGCCCATCCGGAAGGGCTTCCAACCTACCATGGATCCAACCCAACCTTTAAAAAGATAGAAAAGGATCTGCCCGCACTTAAAGCCGACCAAGTGCTTGTAAAATCAAAGTACTACTCCAACGACCCAGCCCAGCGCGGATGGATCGACCACTACCCCGATGAGAGCCGCCTATACGTCCCACCTGTCCACACCGGCGACGTCATGCGCGCGTTTGGCCTTGCTGAGGTCGTCGAGTCCCAATCCGACAAGGTCAAGAAAGGCGACCTGGTGCGCGTTATGCTGAACTGGACGGAATACAGCGTGGTCGACGCCAAGGACATCCAGGTCTGCAGCCCGCTGCCCAAGAATGCGCCCCCGACGCACTACCTGGGCGCCCTGGGCCTCACCGGATTGACCGCGTATATGGGACTGCTCGAGGTGGCGCAGGCGACCAAGGATGATATCGTGGTCGTCTCCGGCGCTGCTGGCGCGACCGGGTCCATGGTCGTGCAGATCGCCAAGAAGATCGTGGGCTGCAAGAGAGTCATCGGCATCGCGGGCGGGCAGAAGAAGTGCGACTGGGTGAAGAAGCTCGGAGCGGACGAGTGCATCGACTACAAGGCCGCCGACTTTAAGGAGCAGCTCTCCAAGGCCACTACCGAGTACGCGAACGTGTACTTCGACAACGTTGGCGGTGATATCCTGGACTTTGTGCTCACACGGATGGCACGGGACGGAAGAATTGCCGCGTGCGGTGCCATCTCGCAGTACAACGCGAAGGAGGATGATGGCGGGGACAGGCTGAAGAACTGGTTCCAGATCATCAGTATGAGGTTGCGAATCCGGGGCTTCATCGTTTATGACTTCCCATGGAGGATGGAGGAGGCACAGAAGACCCTCCACAAAGCACTGGAGGATGGCAAACTGGACATCACCGAGGGCGAGCATGTCGTTGAGACGAAGTTTGAGGATGTGCCGGGGACTTGGCTCAAATTGTTTGAAGGTGCCAATACTGGCAAGCTGATCACCAAGCTGGTATGAGCAGTCAGATGCCTCGGGGACCACACATAGATATGATGCATAATTCGTGCACTATTCTTCACAATCAGAAGTGGACGAAGGTTCAATGAGAATTTGGGCCGACGTTAGCATTTCAACAACATCTGAGAAGTCTATGAGAATTGAAAAGTTCCTCTCACTGTTGAAATATTTGACAAGAATGAACACGCCGTCGTGGGGATAAATACCGGGACTTGAACTTTCCAGCTGACTGGGCTTGCATGCGGCTGGGAACAGTGATCACCTAATTCAAGCACTGCCTCCGCAACTGTTGGTGTATACAAATATGCGAGTTCACGAATGAATCCGTCCAGACTCTCGAGCATCACGCATATGATCATACCTAGGTATGAATTGTAAGGCAAGAGAAAGTGAGTGTCTCAGTCATATCGCTGTCTGCATGGGAGAGTGCAGCGAGCTCCTCGAGTTGATTCAGGGTTAGGGGAAGGGTCGCCGTCACCTGCTGTCATGACTAATCTCGTCCACTCTGAAATTTTACTTGCTATACATTCTACATGCGACCAGATCAAAACACAAGAGACATCTGAGTAAGACAGACCTTCGTTTTCATGAATTCAGATGGTTAAAAAGTCTCTAAGGCTATTTCATCAAAGGCCCAGTTCTCATCAATCCTCCCGTTATTCTTCCAGCACTTTATGTGACGTAAGGCCATCATCTTCTCGCAACCCTTCTTCGACCGTGCCTTCAGGGTTGGAGGTCCCCAAACACACCGACTTCAGGGTCCATCAAATGCTGGAACAGGAGGCGCAGTAAAATCCTTTTCAATATGAAGGAAGCTGAGCAGGACCGCTTCAGAACTCTCCTGGAGTGGAGCGGAGCACATGGTGGCACTGTTCACCCAGCCCTCGAAGTGTACAAGGATGACGTGACGGGCTTCTCAATGCGGGTCAAGCCATCATTGGATCCTGAGCCTGAAGTGACTGTCAAGTCGGGCGAAGAAGTCTTGACCTGTCCTTTGAGCACAAGTCTGTCGTTCTTCAATGCAAGGACCGATGGGCCCATTCTCCCACGGTCGTCTGGGCATCCTGAGCCGCGTTCTGCCTTTCCCCAACGATTTATGGAAATTCAACCACATGTGATCGGGTACTTCTACCTTATGAAGCAGTATTTGCTGGGAAAAGACTCCTTCTGGCACCCGTACATCAGCACTCTGCCCCAACCAGATTCCATCTCGTCATGGAGCCTTCCTCCTTTTTGGCCTGACGAGGACTTCCAGTTTCTGGAGGGGACCAACGCCGCCGTGGCAGCCCGGGAGATCCAGAACAATACCAAGAGAGACTACAAAGAGGCGAGGAAAATCCTCAAGGAGGAAGGCTTTGAGAATTGGCAAGACTACACCCGACACCTCTTCAACTGGGCCTTTTCGATCTTCGCCTCCCGCAGCTTCCGCCCGTCTCTCGTCACTCCCGCGACCGTCCAAGAGCGTGAACTTCCCGGAAATATTAGGATAGATGACTTTTCCATGCTGCTCCCCGTGTACGACATCATCAACCATGACATGAAGGCAAATGTGAGATGGGAGGTGGACGACCAGGGCAGCGCCTCGGAGACGTGTCGTTTCATCACGTTCGACAGCTACAAGCCCGGCGAGCAGGTGTTCAACACGTACGGGAAGAAGACGAACAGCGAGCTGTTGCTGTCGTATGGCTTCATGCTGCCGGAGAGCGAAGGGTTCCACAACGACTACGTGCACCTGCGCAAGAAGGAGGGTACATCAGCGGGGGACGAGCAAGCCGGGGCCCCAGAGCAGACAGACAAGATGGATCCGGGGACTTCAGGTGGAGCTGGCACTCCTACATCGACGAAACAGCCACCCAAGGACTTCCTCGTGTCGCTGCGACCGATGAACCATCCCAGCTCGCTCGTCGGGCAGAGTCGGAACTGGGTCGCGAAGGACGCCAGCCTCGATATCCGCCCTGAGTTCTCCCACGTGCAAGACAACCTCGTCTGGGACCTCTGCCTGTCGATGGTCGGTGCCGACGCGAAGGACTCCTTCATCGACATGGTCCTCGGCACGACGGCAGAGGCACAACCGTCAACCCCGGGCAAGCAGCGCGAGCGTGAGCTGGACGCACTGCGAAAGGTTCTTTCTAGCTCGGCAACATTTCCCGGACAAATCGAGGGGCTGGTGAACAACGTCAAGAACCTCCTATTAGCGAAACTAGGCCAGGAGTATGACAAGCTCTGCGAGGCGGACCCTGGAATAGACGTGGACGAGGAGGGCAATGAGGTGGAGGTGGAGATCGTGCCACAGACGCGAAACCAGGAAGTTGCTCTGCTGTATCGTAGCCAGGTGAAGAAGGTTCTGGAGAATGCCATCGGCTCGCTTGTTCCTGACTGGATGGATGACACGGCGGTTGAGGAGGACTGATGGAACGAAGCGTAGACACTGACGAAGCGTGAGAGAGGGAACATGTTTAGACCACATGAAAACAATAGAAGGATGCAGTATTTGAACATAATGATTCTTCAAGCTTGTTGCCTGGTATGATGTGTTTCTTTAGGTTTAGCATAGCTTTAGGTCATCTTCCTGTTTGGCTACACTGGACCAAACTGTTGATCTGTCCGGCAGGTCAAATGCAACTTCAAGCCTTTTCACCGACATTTATGTTTTCAATGTCTTCGTGTTGCCTCCGCTTCGTCACTTCGGACAATCGACGTAGAAGACCCCAGTCCAGTTGGCCGGCTCAATTTGGTACAACTCAATGCACCGGCTGCCTTCCTCCGGCGTAACCCAACCATCGTCGCTTTCGTCCAGTGCAGCCTCGCACCCACGCCCGCCGGGGTCACCAGATGCAACAAAGACCCTGCACTCCCCGACGATGACCTCCATTGACTTTCCCCGGCCTGAAATCGTGCCACACTCCATCCCGTCTGTGTCTTCATCTTCCCAAGGCCAGGTTTCACTGTTTCGGTCGTATTCCCCGATAGTCCAAGCGTAGCAATCAACCCAATTCCAATGCATTACCCTCTAAGTATCGGCGGGACTGGTGTTGTTTGCTTTGTGGATAGACGGGGACATGTCGACGCTGGCATCGGGCTGCTCGGCCCGTATTGTGATGCCATCGACTGTGATGGCTGAATTGGGCGTGTTGATCTCGGCGGCGCTGACGTGTAAACATGAGGCCGAGTCTGAGAACGTGGCCGCCAGGAATAATGAAAAGAGTGACGCGAGGATGGACTTCATCGTCGGCATAATGATGATGTGCGACTAAGTCATGGCAGGTTTCCTCGTGGCTCGTAGATTAGGAGAAAAAAACAAAAAAGCGGATGACGGGTCTTGGGAGCAATGCTTGTTTTACGGAGATCTGAGGTACTATTGGGCATAAGAAGTGGGATGTGGGATGGAGATCAGATGGGGGAGCCGGAATCCGGGTCCGCAGTGGGTTTTCAGATGGAACAACATTGAGAAGGCAACTTCCCCGTCGGAATCTGAGCAACACAGCAGGGGAGGCGCGGTTGGTGTCTCAGCATGCTGCCTTTTTGTCTGTGCCGACGCCGACGGCACGGCGGCTTCCCGGTAATATCAGTTGGGAGTCACGACGATTGATTGTGATCCATCCGTTATATTCAAACTTGCATGCATCAATCATCATATGCTCGTGCCTTTTGATCTTGATGTTTGCCTATCGGCGCGCGTTAGTTGCCTTCGGCGGGGCTCATGCGCGTGCAGTGACATTGCGATGATGGACTAGATGAGTCCATTTGAAGCTTATCTGGGAAGGAGGATAGAGTTAAGATCATCGCTACGAAACAGTTTTGATCCCAAATATGAGGAAGGAGACCTTTGGGATCAGCTGTGTGAGCTGCATCTACCAGCCCTCGCATCGTCAACTCTGTCCCTTCCGGCCGAGCGTAGGCTCTAATCATGTAGAGGATCAAGCATCCAGGAGCCAAATCACTTGTCTAGACTTATGGGATGGAACAAATGACTCACAGTTCGTATTGAATTTTCATAGAGCACGCAATCCGACCGGCTAGGACGGCAGTTTCATAGGTATACCAAGTCCTCTGCCCATTTCGATTAGAATAAGTCCTAAAGTCCGTTTCTCGCCACCTTCATTCCACCGAACCCAGCAGTATCTGCCCGGGATTACGCCGAAAGTATGAAGGTAGCATAGGCAAAGCCTTGGAATAGAAGTAATAGGCAAACACCCTCAAGACTTGGTGCTAAAACGCTGGCGGAGCCTGCAGACGAAACCCGCACAAGATCATCGCTCTTGTCGTTATGCAGCACCAGGAGTGAAGTAGCCCTGACTGGCAAGGAGAAATTCAACGACCATTTCCCATCAATCGGCATCTCCGGTTTGGTCCCTTCTGCGATGGTCTCTAGCTTTCCTGCTTGTAACAGCTCTTGGTACTGCTCGTCCGACGGCGCTTGGGGTGAGCCCATGGATTGCCACCGCGAGTACGAGTTGCTGTGATTATTGTCGATTCGGTAGTGGGTGTGAGTCACGCCGTTGGTAATGTTCGAGAAAGTAGATGGTAGTCCCTGGACCTCGAGGCTTACATCTGCGTCGGGGAACTCGAGGTCTTGGTCGTGGTAGTTCCAGACAAAGACGTACAGTGTCTCGGTGCTGCTGTTGAAACTCGCGACAACCCCCACGTCTGTATCGTTGCCCCTGATGCTCTCATTAAGCACCGCGTCCAACGGTACCTGTCCAGAGCTATTAGTTTCGACCATATCGCCATCCATCATCCCCCACATCCGATGGACATTGAGCACTGGCTTGTCGATGCCCTGCGTACTCAAAACTCTGAAGCCGTCGAAGTAACCCGTCTCATTCGGTAGCAATGCCGTCTGTTCGTACTCGAAAGCCCATGTCAACGCACCGGTCAGGTTGACACCTCTTCGCATCGCGAGCTCTACGGCGCGCATGAAAGACGCAGCAGTATAGGCAGGATAAAGAAGCCCATTGCGGTATCCATACGCCGGCGACGTGCACGCAGCACAACCGTCAGGGTCATACTCGCCCATGACGATTGGCGTGGACTTGTACTGCGGGAACGACGCGACCACCCCGAAAGCCTCATCGATCTGTCGCAGCTGCGTCGACACGTTCATCTGCACGTACCCGCCGTTGGGGCTGTCGGTCGAGTTGATCCACAGCGGCGCGCCCTTGGCGTGGAACGAGATGAAGTCGAGCGGCGTGCCCGTCTGGCCGGTGGCGTAGTTTGTGCCGCTGGCGCAGTGGGTGAGGAAGTCGCCCAGGTAGGAACCTGCTGCTCCGCCTGCGACCTCGCAGCCCCCGACTCGGGCGGTTGGCACGGCGCGGAGGACGGCTGCGATGGCGCGGTCGTGGAGCTCGAAGAACTGTTCCTTGGTCCCGTTCCAATCTACAACAAATGTTAAAGGTCAAAGAGCGTGGAGTGTCGTTGCATCTTGGAGGGACTTACAAGCAATATTTGGCTCGTTCCACGTCTCCCAGTACCATGAGTTGACCTCCTCAAGGCCATACCGCTCAACCGAATGCTGTGCCCACTGGTACACCAACTCCTCCCATTTCCCGTAATCCGTTGGTACATGGCTCCACCCAGTATAAATGCTGTCCGGCCCAGCGGCTGGGTCAAATTCGAAAAAGTACGGCTCGGGATTAGATGCAAGTGCAAGGGGCATGAAACCTATCTGCACGTACGGCCTGACGTTACCCGCAAGATATGCATCAAATATATTGTCGACGATGGTGAAGTTGTAGATAGGACTGCCGTTGGTGTCTTCTGTGTATGCGTTTGTGCTTCCCCATTTCAAGCCGGGCACACCGACCAGATCCTTAGAACTATCACCAGTCGTTAATAGGTTGTGAGTTCGGAAATAGGTCTGATGCTGGCCGAGGGCCCCAAGCTCTTTGATGAGTGCTGAACCGTGGGGATAGTACGCAAAGTTCGGCTCATCACAGCCAAAGAATTGGTTGATTGAGGCCCACGGGCCGATGGTCTTGGAGACATCCACGTATATGTTGACAGTTCGAGACGTGGTCACAGGCGCCAGCAACAGGATTCGCAACAGCATAAATGTTGCCGAAAAGTCCATTTTGTCTGCTAGATTACACACGCAATGTCATCCAGCATCGATGAAACAAAAGAAGAGGTTGTCTGAGTACCTGGAGAAACGCGGGGACGGCTGGTATCAATGACACCGACCGCCCATTACCATCCTGGTGCTTTGCATCCCCGCACCCGACTACTGAGATCAACGATCAGATGGAACGTCGACTCCGCCTAATCGGGCGGTTCGGTGTAATCCAGAATGTCAGGAGAATATTCTATTTCCCACCCTAGTCAAGGCTCTACGTATCAGGTCATCGATGAATTTTACTCATATATGCTCTCTGCCCATCTCAGCAAACAGAATCCTTCTTAAAATTTACGATGGCACCTGCACCCCCATCACCTGGTATGCCTTCCTCACGGGCCAAGCATACTGGTTCTTCCACTCGTCAAGAACACGCAGCAGTGCCGCTCGCTCCCACGGATCCTGGAAATAATCTCCGTACAGCATAATTCCCTCGGCAGCAGTCGTTAGATTGGGAGGACATCCAAGGTGATGCATCGCTATGCCACATATCTGGAGGACATGGGACCTGACCTGGTGCTCGGCTTCTCGGGTCAGCCCGCGATCGGGACTGTGTCTTTTTGAAGTGGCATATTAGCTCAGGTCCCACCTCTCATCTCGGATTTGTCTGGCGTGATGAAAGGTGTGCGATTAACTCGCTTCATGCAGCGCGCGGCAACTTACTTGAGGCTTGGATTCTCGGCTATCAAGACTGCTTTGGCCAGGATGAAGTGTTGAGTCGCCGTGACCTCGGCGGCAGAGACATACCACATCAAGGGAAAAACCTCACCCCTTGATTTGTCGGCCTCGCGCTTGAGAATTGGAGTGAATTGACTGCAGCATTCCGTCTGCAGTGCCTCTTCCTGGGCCTTGAGCCTGTCTGATACCGGACAAGTCAGCCGTTTTGGTCTCATACATATGTAGGCACTCGTGTCCACAGCATAGTCAGTGCGCCACCTACCCCATTCTTGGACGGTCTTGTCGCCGTAGTTCCACTTGGCCACCTGGTATGTATGCAGGATGAGTTTGTTGGCAGGTGATGCTTGCCTCTCCTGCTCCGGAGGTAGACTGATCTGTGGAGACCGTCCGCGGGCGAAAGCGTAGTAGATTTCCTGTCGCAACGCAAACCATCCCACGGCATCTGCAAGACCGTTAGATCCACTGGTGGTCGTGGTACGAAGGATGGCCTTCGCTATGTCTAGGAAGTTGACGCCATGGTCAGAGCCCTGAGATGACTCTCTCATGTCCAAATGCGCGGAAGACACGGTATCACCGAGCGCACTTGGTCTAGCTGTGTCTTCCTCGTGGCCGACCTCTTGATCGGTTTCTTGATCGGGGTCCATTTCCTCGAATTGTCTGAGAATCACAGCCGCAGCCGCGAGTTCCTCGCGGTAGTCCTCATCCTGGATCTGAGGAACATGGTGCAGTGCGGGAATGCACCGAAGCATGTACTCGAATGCCGTGTGAGCTGTCAGATTCGGGAGTGGCTGTCCAAGGTACTCGATTGTTCCCCCGGGTCCAGTCCTATACCGGGGAATTCGCACTACATGCCGCGCTGCAGATGCGAAAATTGCATTCAGCAGTGGCTCGCAGTGACGCGCACGTTTGGGGACAATGGTCTGAAAGTGTCTAAGGCTATCGCAGTGATCAAACTGGTTCGATTGTCAGTACGGTCAACTTTTCCGCTCCGAACTTGGCTATAGACGAGGCCTAGAGGGTTAGACGATTGACCTACCCAGGGAGAGAGCACTTCCACAAAGTAGCGCAAGAGACAGGCCTCTTGCACATCATCAAGAGGGTAATTGCTCTTAGAATACCGTTCGCTCCGCTTTGTTGGTTGACCGTGGACGGTATCGTACGGACTGTGCTGAGACCTCTGCGCATATTCAAGCTGGTTCTGGGCCGACACAGTGGGGGATCGAAAGACTCCAGGGGAACTCGCGGAGGGAACTGTCGAATGTGACGGGGTATGATAATCAGGGCTCGGGCCGTACTGTGATATTTGCGTTGAAGAGCCATCGTATGGGGAGCCGTAGTTGGCGACATGACTGGAGGACCCAGGAGTGGGCGCGTTGAGTAGATCTTTCCCGCCAATAAAAAACCGTTCATCTCCAGCCGGCGATGTCCCCGATATCCTCGCATTGTTCTGCGCTTGGGGCTCTCTGAGAGTGTGTTCATGTTCCGCCTCATTTGGAAAGGCAGTACTATCTACACCAGCTTGAGCCGTTCTTGGTGTCTCGCCCGGGGGGCTGTGGGCCAAGACATTAGAGACAGGCGTTGTGGATGTGCTATTCTGGCCGACATGGCGAACTGTGTGATGCACCGGGCGTCAACATTCTTATTCGACACGGCTCTTTGTAAGCCCTGGAGGATGTAACTCACAAGCTCGAGGTCTACTGTTCACCCAAGCCTGGTCGCTGGAGAAATTGGCCCTGTGAGATGCCGACGATCCTCGACGAAATGACCTCCATTTTCGCTCTGGGTAATGGCATTCCACACCACGCTTTTCACATCTTCCACAGGTCGGGTGCTGTTCATCACCTATGAGATGCGCTGGTGTCAGACGAACAACGCGAAGAAACAGTCAGTAGATGGTCAATAGGTTGAGGTTCCTTACACTTCTCATGCCGTTCTGCAGTACGCGGTCAGCACCCGTCTACATATCAGCAACCCTTTGGGTGACACTCGGGCAACCGTTAAAATCCAGTCGGTCGGTAACAAGAGTACGTACCTTTACATCTGAGGCACGGCCTTTTTGCACTGGGCATTGCCGCGTCTCTCAATGCCCATGCTGCAGTGGTCGTTTTGCAGGATGGGTGACACACGAAGTAAAGTGAGTGGATGAAATCATCAAGGAAGAGACAAGGGCCCAGACAGAGCATCGGCGAAGAATCCCGAGAAAAGGAAATTGAAATCCGGGGAACTCTATCCCCGCAATCCACAAAGGGGCAATGGCGCCCACTTCCACCTATTTTGAATGACGAACAAGGTGTAAATAGGCGGGGATTCCCCCGCAAAGATCCAAATTTGGTAGCAATCGCCGATCTACCACAAGTCTCTGGCTTGACTAAGGCAAGTCTTGGCGGCGGATCGTCAATCTGGGCGTCAGGATCTATCCTGTGCGCATGCCGCTAATGCACGTCGAGCCGGCCGGATGAGGGGGGTCGGACAACCGACGACTAGTCGTTTGGGTCGACTGTTGACCGCTGTGTCAGGAATTTGCAGGTTGAAAGCGTATATATGGGACAACGCGGGTACTCAGCAACACCATCACCAGCACTCTCATTATCTGCCCCCTCAACCTCACTTCACAACCCCGCTGGCACTTTTACCCCTCCTCTAAATCCTTTCACATACATACACAATGTCCACCGGGAAGTTGAACGTAGCAGTAGCCGGCCTTGGCCGTATGGTGAGTTCTTGCCCGGGTAGGGCAACAATATCTCTCCCCCGTGAGCATCTCACTCATATATCAATCTAGGGCCTGCGACATGCTCGCCACTTTGCAAACTTCACACCAAAGGCCAATCTAATCGCCGTCAGCTCACCAGTCCAAGCGGAACTGGATGCGGCGGTGGCCGAGTTCGGGCCCCTGAGGACGTACTTGGACTATGATGAGATGCTCAGGAAGGAGTCCACGCTGCAGGCCGTGGTAGTGTCCAGCGCCACGACGGTGCACGCAGAGCAGGCCATTAAGGCCATCGAGAAGGGCCTGCACGTGCTGTGCGAGAAGCCCCTCAGCACGAGCGTCGAGATCTCACAGTCCGTCGTCGACGCGTACAACAAGTCCCTTAAGAAGAACCCGTCACAGAAGGTCATCTGCGGCTTCTCGCGCAGGTTCGACGCCTCCTACCGTGATGCGTACAAGCGACTTCAATCAGGCTCCATTGGCACGCCGTCCGTCTTCCGGTCCCAGACTGCCGATAAGCTAGACCCATCAGGCTTCTTCGTTGCGTATGCCGAGTTCAGCGGTGGCATCTTCGTCGACTGCTCCATCCATGACATTGACCTGGCGCTGTGGTTCTTTGGCGAGGACAGCAAGGTGAAGAGCGTTTCTGCCGTGGGCATCACAGCTGTGCAACCCGACCTGAGGAAGCACAACGACCGAGACAACGCCGTTGCTGTTGTCGAGTTTTATGTAAGTTTCCTCACGATCAATCTCTTTCGGTGTGCGCAAACTGACCCGTCTCTCCAGGGTGGCAAAATTGCTCAGCTGTTCTGCTCCCGCATGATGGCTGCTGGTCAAGAGGACACAACCGAGATCTTCGGCACAGCTGGCAAGATCGCGATCAACACACAGCCTCAACTCAACCTGGTTAACATTTTCGAGCCCACCGGAATCCGCCGTGAGATTCCTGGTGACTACTATGGTCGCTTCAGAGAGGCTTTCATCACCGAGGCCAACGAGTTCACAGACAGCTGCCTGAACAACACCCCACCACCACTGAAGCTGGAGGGCGCAGTGAACGCTGTCAGGATCGGATGTGCCTTGCAAGAGAGTCTGATCACAGGAAAGAAGATCGAGTTCGACGAGAGGGGAAACAGGATCGAGTCACCTGAGCGGGCAAGACTTTAAGGGCTTCTGAGCTTTTTTATATCAAAAACCAGTCATAGATATAGAACATGATATAAGAGCACGTCGCTTGTCGTCATACGTCACAGAGCTTGTGTGACATGTGCTACCAGCAGCCAGGCTTGGTATCGAAGTGACAATCTCAGTAGAGAGCTAAGCATCACTGGAAGCAGATCCTCGATCTAGGCCAGGGGTGATGGCTTCCACTTAATTGGCCAACGTTTGCAGGGCCTATACAAGTGGAGTCTTCCTACAGCCTCTCACTATGTGTGCTTCCACCAAGCTGACGTATTCTATAGATCACTCTACTAGGGGCTGACTGGGGACACAGTCGTAGCTGCCAATTAGATACAAGCAAATACAGGCACCGACCTCCACCAAATCAGAGACCTCTTATTTCGATAAGCTCGATGCTTACTCCACCCCAGGTCCGCTTCAATTGGGCGGTGGTTTGTTCACATATATGCGAACACCTACACCCTGGTCTTCCCCAAACTGATCCATTCATCACAAACCATAGAGTTTATGCAGAGCAGATGAACTCATCTTCAGACGAATTTCGAATGAGTCGTCGGCCTGTCTCAATCAGATCATTTTTGCACTATATGTCTCTGTTGCATTGCTCACAGATCTATAGATGCGGGTGAACACTTAGTCGTAATCGAGGCCAGGCACCGAGATGGCTGTTAATTCGGGTTTCGGAATGATATACACCCCCTTCAATTTGATGCCACCTGAACATTTTGAACTATGTGGCAACATTGAGCGATTTGTTTGTTCGCTACCTGAGTATCAAGCATCTCATGCACCATCTGCGAATATGTCGCCGACAACAACCGCGAACACGACGCATCTTAGCCATGCAGCCCTACTTAGCAAGATGCGCCGAGGCCAGCCCCAAAGAATATGGTGTCTCCCCCAGATTTGGTCGAGACAGGATGGAATCGGCGTCAATGTGCCACGTGCATGATGACAAGCAAACGCGGTTTCATTGTGAAGTGACAAAACAAGGAAGAGGAGGCCGGCTGAGGGATATATCCAGGTTGATCAGCTGAAAGCCGCCAAGGATTCACCGCCGATGAGTTCCTGATGGGGTAATTTTGAGTTCGGCCGGGTGCTGGGCTGGCAGTCCGCGCGCATTGAACTATGACGACGACGGGGCTACCCCATACCCCGGGCGATTCTACCCCAGGAATTCGGTCCATACCGTTATGCCTGTGTCTCGGCACGTGCACAACTCCCCCGTGGGGAAGGGGGCTCTCTGCTTAGCCTTTTGCTAGAGAATTCCAAGGCGCCGGTAGGTACCCATGGTGAACCAGCCCCCAGGTCTAGACTCCACACCAGGGCACTGACGGCAGTATATATTTGCAGAGCCTATCCCCTCCCTCAGATTTGAAATGCTACCTCGACAAGTCCTACAGACTCTGCGACAGGAGGATCTGACACTTCTTTTTTCTTTAACCGAGCCTCAGCCTTGTCTTGTCATCCGAGGCCTAGCATGGACTCCAAATTTGTCTCGGCCGGCGAGGCCAACGTCGAGCAGGTCGAGCACCAGGCCAAAGGCAATGTCCCTATCCTCGATGCCGCACTCAACCCGTCAGAGACCGTCTCGTACGGCAAGCAGGGTATTAGGGGCCTGATCAGCTCCCCCTACATCTTCGGAGCAGCACTGCTTGCATCAATGGGAGGTTTCTCATTCGGCTATGACCAGTTACGTCCACTCCTCCCTTCCTTGTGTGACAGCCCGGCATGATGAACCAGCTCGCTGACCACATTCTCTACACAGGGGTGTTATCTCCATCATCAACGTGATGCCCCAGTTTCACGCCGTCTATCCTCGTGCTGAAACTGCGTTTGGCAAAGGTCTCATGACCGGTATGCTCGAGTTTGGTGCCTTCCTCGGATGCTTTTTTATGCCCGCGCTCGCGGACAGGATATCACGAAAGCGCGCCATTGCCTTTGTCGTCATCATCTTCAACATCGGAGCCATCATGCAGACAGCCTCTAGGAGTTACGCCGTTCTTGTAGCCGGACGAACAATCGGCGGAATAGGAGTCGGTACCTTGGCCATGGTAAGAGACCCTGGAACACTCGAGTAGTGGCAATGGGACCGCCTGATGACTGACTCGCTATGTTACAGGGAGCGCCCATCTACATTTCAGAAATCTCACCGCCCAACCTCAGAGGCACTCTCCTGGTGCTCGAGTCGATCTCGATCGTGGGCGGCGTCGTCATCTCCTTCTGGATCACGTACGGGACCCGCCACATCGACGGCGAGGCCTCATTCCGCGTCCCCTTCGGCCTGCAGATGGTATCCTCGACCCTCCTCGGGCTCGGGATCCTCGCCTTCCCCTACTCGCCCCGGTGGCTCGCCCTGGTCGACCGCCCCGAGGACGCGCTGACGAGCCTGTCGCGCCTGCGGAGGCTCCCGCCCACCGACTCGCGCGTGCAGGCGGAGCACCGCGGCATCCTGACCGAGGTCGCGATCCAGAAGAAGATCCAGCACAAGAAGCACCCGGGGCTCGGCGGCATCAGGCTCGAGATCGTCGAGTGGCTCGACGTCTTCAAGCTGTGGCGCCGCACCGTCGTCGGCGTGGGCGTCGCCTTCTTCCAGCAGTTCTCCGGCATCAACGCATTCATCTACTACGCGCCCACCCTGTTCGAGTCGCTGGGGCAGGACCCGGAGATGGCCCTGATCATGTCGGGCATCTTCAACATCCTGCAGTGGGTCGCCGTCGGCATGTGCTTCCTCGTCATCGACAAGGTTGGCCGCAAGCCCCTGGCCATCTTCGGCGGCTTCAGCTCCGGTGCCACCTGGATGATCATGGCCGCCCTCGTCGGCGTGTTCTCTAAGGACTGGTCTGCCAACCCCGCCGCCGGCTGGGCCGCCGTGGCCATGGCCTTCCTGTTCATTCTGTGCTACGGAGGAACCTTCTCCTGCCTCGGATGGTGTCTCCCCGCCGAAGTGTTCACCAACGCCACGCGTGCCAAGGGTGTTGCCCTGTCTACTGCCACAGTGTGGCTTTGCAACTTTATTGTAGGAGTAGCCACTCCACCCATGCTTGAGCAAATCGGCTTCGGGACGTATCTTTTCTTTGGTTCATTCTGTATCATTTCTGGTTTCTGGGCCATCTTCTTGGTCCCTGAGACAAAAGGTAAGACCTTGGAGCAGATGGATGAGCTGTTCAAGGATACGGCAGCCCAGGAGGAGAAGGAGATTATTCGGGCTGAGATCCAGGCTGAGGCAGCCTTGTCAGAGGGCCAGAAGTATGACTCGGCTTAAATGGGTATAGTTAGACGCTACTTACTCCCTTACATAGTCGCGAGGTCTCTGTTTTTTTGTGCATGCATATAGTGAGCGAATAGCAATATGAACAATTGACGAAACGCCGCGCATATCATTCCTCGCTGTGAAAATGGATTGTGCTGGTAAAGGGAGGCTTGTCAGGGGCGATGATGCTCTACGATGAGACTTGTCCAGAGGATCTGCAGCACAGGCAGTCTGAGTTCGACTTAGGTGAGTCGAAACAATGTATTACGCTTTAGATTAAAGAGCTATTTACAAGAGCTTTCATGCGCAGGTGCTGGGCAGCGCGCCTGTCTTTTGAAAAGCAACCTCAGCAGGCTCATCCCCAGCCAACTTGATATCAAAGCTCGTGCTCCAGCTATCGACCTCGATCTGCGCACTAGACTTGTACACAGACCACTGGCCCCTGTCCTCACCCGTGGCCTCAAACTCAAACGTCTTGGTCACCAGCTGTGGGACAATCACACCCTGGCGGGCGACCTTGTGCACGAGGTCGAGCGTCAGGCCGCCGTCCGCAGGCACCCGGTCCTTTCGGACGAGGGCGACGATCGAGAGCGGGAACTTGCCGTCGGTCTGCGTGTTGGTGTCGAGGCACGACTCGGACTGCTCGTACAGCAGCGCGTCGCTCATGGGGTAGCCGCTGCCCGCGTTGTCGTAGGTGACCTTCTCGCTCGTCGAGGGCTTCGTGACGTCGATGTAGAACTTGCTGATCCCCGCGTCGGCGTCGAGCGTCGTGCTGAACTCGAACCACCTGAAGTTCTCGCCCCACAGGCCCGAGGAGGACCCGCCCTGGAAGGTGGCCATCTTGGTTGGGATGATGGTTGAGTTGTTAGAAGTGCCCTTGCGGTCGGCGTAGGTCAGCTGGACGGCTAGGTCCTGAGGATCACGGCCTGATCCGGAGGTTGTGCGGATGCGGATGCGGCCGCTGAACTCCAGCTTTCCGTCGGCGTTGAGGGACAGGCCTTCGATATAGGGCTTAATGTCGGTCGCCTCCATTGGCTCGGTGAGGGTGACGCTGGCGGGGACCGTGTCGATCATGCGAGAGAAAATATCGGCACACGTTGTCGCGAAGGTGGTTGGATCGGCCAGTTTGGTCATGGTAGCATTGCCGTCGGCGCCGAAGATACGCTTGTCCGAGTTGAGGGTGTCGTTTGTGCCAGCCACCAGCGGGTTCTTCGTGCTCCCGTCCAGGTACTCGGTGATGACGCCGTTATCGAAGTCGGCAAACTCGGTGTCAAAGTGCGCGACGGTGTCGTTATTGGGATCCGCCTCGACTCCCACTATCTCAGGGAAGTCTGTGCTGTGCACGCCGCCGAGGCTGTGTCCACACGCGACCATCGCAATCATGTCCTCTGTTGAGAAGCCGGCCTTGGTGAATGCCTGCTGGGTGGTGTTTAGGTCGGTGCTGGGTTCAGGGACTCCTGCAGGCCCGGCTTCCTGAGCATCGATTCTCCCGGCGCGGAATGGGATCTTGAGCCCGTTGCACGAGAAGCTAGCCACGACAGCACTCATGGCTAGCAGGTCCGAGGCGGACGCTCTGACAGAGTAAAAGCTGCTGAAGAAGGCAAAAGTGTTGTTGAATGCGCCCCCTATGTTTTCTGGCCGGTCCAGCTCAAAGAAGATCGAGGCATCGAGGCCGCCGGTGCCAGCGTCGGCATCGTGAGTTGCCATGTCGTGAAAGGCGGCCCGGATCCATTCGGCCGAGTTCTGGCGGCCCTGCACATTGGTCCCAAAGCCACAGTTCAAGACGCCTTGAAGTTGTTAGCTTCGAAGTGGAAGACAGTGGGGAGGAACTGACCATCAATGAAGCCTCGACGCAGGTAGCCGGTTTGCAGCGAGAGATGGTCCTCGATCTCATCGTACGGCGACGGCCAGACGTACTCGGACGCGGCCAAAGACGCCAGAGCGAGTGTGGGGAGGATAGTTTGCCTCATAGCGAACAGGATCGGCAGCTCTCGGCCGAGAGGAATAACGAATGACTGACGGACAAAGATGCCTGTCCAACAAGCTCTCGTTCATCCCATCTTGCTCTGGCAGCACGCTGCCATTTATCTCCTCCAGCAGAGGTCGGCAGTGCAACGGTGGACGGGGCGATCCTTGGCACCTCGGCACCCTGTAAGGAGAAGGCGGAAGAAATTGAGCGGCATCCAGGAGCCGAAGTTCGATGCTAATGCTGGCTGCCCCTCGTATTCCCTGCGAGCAGATGCTATTCCTGTCGCCGTAGTCACCGAAAAGGGTGGTCCCGGCCGTGTCCCGAAGGTTCTTATCCGCCTGTGGATCATGCCCTGGCCCCTCCTGTCAGTTGCGGCTATTAAGCGAGAGTCAGGCAACCTATTAACGTTTCTAGTTGAGATTCAAGCCTTTACGAATCGATGTCACCAGCTCATGAAAAGCACAACGGGGCGCCCCGGATTTCTGCTCACGTCAATGATTTTGCCCTTCTTCATGGATCACCTTTTCGCAGGGAGGGACTGATTCAGTGAGAAGCGGAGACGACTGCCCCTATGATTTCGTATGGTCCTATGACCTTGGCGGCGCCTGGGACCCCTGGATCTGCTATCGCATACGAGATATGCTTATTCTTTAGGTTGGGTCGGCCCTACCGTTCAGCCACTCATAGCGCCTGGAAAGTCATCAGAACACGGCCCACGCTGCAACGTCGATATCCACCTGCTTAAAGGAGACGGCCCAACCCTTTTGTTTCCCAGCGTTGTATTTTCCACACGAGCTCCTGCTCAAAAAGTATGAACGCAACCAACGGAAAACCATACATCTGATTGGGACGCGTGAGGTAGTTGCAAGTAGTCCACCCGGTTCAATGTCGACCGTTTTCTGAGTGTCCCCGGCCAACACGAAAGAAAGTGACCTTAAGCCATGCAAAGGTCACCATTTCCTTGTACAACACAAGAAGCTGAATGCATTTGCCAAACATACGGGCAATGGCTCGTAGCTTTTGCACCCAATTAATCCAATGAAAATGTCTAGACAGTGCAGGCCAAAAGTCTCTATACATCGCGATATCGCATTTGACCACGGGTGACGGCGATATTGTGGAAAGACAGAAGATATCCAATCAACGATATACTTTGTTCCATCAGCGAGATTCTGGAGATGTGCTGCGGTTATGAGCGTGCCTTTCAAGGCTTCTTCTGGGATAAAATTCCATAAATTGGCCACAGACCTGTCCAGCTCTGTGTATGAGCAGGCTTCGGGACAAGGGGCATGGCAGCAGCACACAGCCCAAAGAGTGGATGTAAGATAAGTGGAACGCGGGTAAGGGGTCTTCCATCCATAGCGATGGCTTTAAAAGTACGGGGGGAGTATTTTTACGTAAACTATCGTCATCCTCTTATTCTCTTCTATCATAGACATTCAGCCAGGTATACCGGGGAAGCAATCTGAACAATTACTCAACTTACCACGCAATCACCTCCTAAATTACAGCGATGCGTGAAGTAATATAATGTTCTGGCTTGACATACTGCAATTGGACTCCCCTTCCACCCAGCTGCACCCAGCTGCAAAACCGTGGGAGGACCCTGCGATGCCAATAGCGTCGAAATAGGAGCGCACGGCGTAGACTTTCCACCCTCACGTTCCTCGACCTCCAATGTGCTCTCAACAGTCTGTTCCGAAGACCCTCTTAGCGCGGTGCTGAGCGAAGAAGAGCAATGCGTCAGGATTGACTTCAGACTGTACAGCCGAACAGTATGTCCGATTTTAAAGACAGGACAGGAAAACATGCACTCCTCGATTTCATTTCTGCCCTGAAAGAGTAAACAGGATCCTGATTGCGAGCTTACGTTGCTACAACATGAGGGTACCTGAGAAATTTTTGCCAATAAGAGGCTGCTCGTGAAGTGACTCACGGCGGTGATGGCATGGCAGGTAGCCGATTCATGATGGGTACCTTGATGGACGAGTCTTTCCCAGAAAGCAGAACCGAAGAAACCAGCTGATTCTGCGTTAGTCTTCCGCATGAAGACTGCTTTGACATCGCGCAGGCATCGATGTCAGCTGACGGCGTTACTATTAGTGCACCTAAGCTACGCGAATGGCGCTCTGGACTATGATTGACATGTCTATATATCCGCAAATGTGAATCTTTTGTTTTTCTTATGCCACGATTGGTTGGACCATTAATCATTTAATGCATTTCAGTTCTTGCAGCGACACAACTAGCGTAGTCAGAAAGTCCTTATAATAAAAAGGCGAAGTTGGCTAGCATGCACCTTAGATAGTTTAGGCGACGAACTCCTCTGGAATTGACAGAAATTCTTGAATATGCTTCAAATTACGCTTTAGCTGGCTCTGAGTTTTAATTGCCTGCTTTCAATCGTAGCTCGGAGATCAAAAAGCCCTCGCATCCAGATTATTGCCTTCTTCCGGACGCAACATCCAAACACATTCAGAAGTGGTCATCAACATCACGTTCCACGCTTCGACGCCATCCTCCTCTGTAATCCCCACTTACCTCGATTACAGCCAAAACCTTTCCACAATGAGAGGCATCTCACTTTTTCTTTCCTTGCTGCTGAGCATGTTTCACTACGCCCAAGCAAGCGATTCCAAGGATTGCTCCCTGTCTACCATAGCCCCTTCTAAGAACCTTGCGTGGTGTCCTTGCGAGGACGGATATTTCTGTTCCCGGCTGGATGTTGGTTCCTTCACAGCCCACACTCTATCTACTCAGGCTGACTTATCCTCTTAGGTACCTCTTGATTATCAAAACCCTGAGCTCGGACGAGCATCTATTCCCCTGATCAAATATGCCGCCTCCGAAAATTCGACGTTTGGGCCGTATCAGGGTATGGTTCTCGTTAATCCTGGTGGGCCCGGGGCCTCAGGTGTTGACACAGTCCTGAATTATAGTCCTAATACCCTGGTAAGATTCAAGTCATGCTAGCCTGACCCATCTTCGTGAGGCCCTAGTGTGGGAAGATTTCAAGATCACACATTGCCTCTCCACTGGCTGCACGCAGATCAACCGGCCTGTCATGCACAGGTGCAATGAATCAAAGCTAACTTGTCTCCGTGAAGCCACAGATTATCGGAACCAATTGGGATATCGTCGGCTTCGACCCTCGCGGAATGTGGCGGAGCGAACCCGTACTCAACTGCTCAGCCAAGACGACAGCCCAAGGCGCAACAACGAAGCCGAGGAGCGGTACAACGGGTTCAGACGGTTTCTATGAAAGATTCACCCCCTGGATGCGTTACGGAGCGGAGCTCGGCTCAGACTGCGCGACGAACGCAGGTGGAGAGCTTGACGCCGGGCGATACATGTCTACGGCTATCAATGCCAGGGACATGCTCAGCATCGTTGATGCATTCGCGGCAACAGAAGACGCCCAGAGGGCTGCGAGGCCCAACCATCTCCTGAACTACTTCGGAATGAGCTATGGGACGTTCCTTGGACAGACCTTTGCCTCGATGCTTCCCGAGAGAGTGGGCAAGATGGTCCTGGACGGCGTTGTTGACCCGGAGGACTACGTCTTTAGTATGACGCGCAACAACATCAACCACCTCGACGGATCCATCGCGGCCTTCTTCATCTACTGTCATGAGGTGGGGCCGTCCGGGTGTTCCTATTACACCGGCTCCTCGGCTAAAGACATCTCCGACCGTTTTCATTGGTCGCTCGCACGGCTTGACGTTGAGAAGGCCAGGGAGTGGGAAAACTGGGAGATCGACTTAGCCTTGACTTTTCTGAAAACAGCCCTGTTTTCTACGGCGTATTCACCAAGCGTGAATTTCGACGCGCTGGCAGATGCACTTTCTGTCTTCGATCGTGCAATCTCGAATGAGGATTTGAGCCAATGGAACGGATACGCATGGGAGCGTTTTGGAGCCCCTTATACACCCGACGATATTGACACACCGTTTCGCTTGGGTGTGTTGTGCCCTGATCAGAGCAACAGATGGTACAACAAGACCTTACAGGACATCATGCCTCTTGTGGATGAACTTGAGCGACAAAGCATCGTTGGGGATATCTGGGCCGGCAATGTATTGGAATGCAGTGGTTGGTCCATCAAGGCTGCGGAGACTTTTACAGGGCCATTCACTGGCGACACGGCAACACCAATCCTTTTCGTCGGCAACACCTATGATCCAGTGACCCCTTATGATAAGTGAGTTAGGTACCCCTCCTGTCGACTATCCCGATCTGACCATGGCAACAGCGCCCTCAACTCGGCCCGAAAGTACAAGGATGCCCAAGCGCTCATCATTGATGCACTGGGGGTGAGTAAAAAGAATCTTTTGCAGTGTGTCTGAACGTCTTGCTGACATTTATAAAGCATACGATGATTCAGAGCCAGAACGTTTGTGCGTTCTTCCAAGTCCGCAAGTATTTCCAGACTAACGAGATGCCTGAGCATGATTCGCTCTGCTCATTCGACGGGCACCCATTCGGCGGCATAATCTCGTTTAACGGGACACTGAAGGAGCACATCTTCCAGCTCGGGTTATCAGATCGCTTGAGCTGATCCCAAGTGCTAGTCGCAGGCACCGATATCTTTCATTATAAGCTGACAAGAGTGTGTTATCTTGACGGACACTGCCCTTCAATTACTTCTGATCATCACAAGAGTTAGCAAGTTATATATTCTGGCTATCTTTCTCTATTTTCCCCATCACTCTAGAGTAGGCACTACGAAGGCTTTTTATGAATAGGATATTCAGAGTTTGAGAGTTTTGCAAGGCCTTCAACATCCCATCACACTATTGGTAAAGTCTCGACGACAATCAAACATATTTGGGAAAGACGTGTGGGCTCCAAGTGCTAGAATGGGTTCGATATGCTTTAATGACCAATGTCATACGTGCGAGCAGAATGATTATGCGACGGTCGCTTTACTGACCAAGACAATGAAAATAAATGGAATAACTTTGGTACTGATCATACTGTTGCATGTAACTGAGTTGTCCTGAACTCTCGTTTCCAGATGAAATTTGTGTCTAATCTCTCATCAACCAATTTGATTGAATGTCTTTTCAAATTTAATAGAATAAAAAATGATTATTATTTTTGAAGCCCACTGCAGCTGGGGCGTCAGAAGCAACGCCCAGCAGGTCTGTTCGCTGGCCGAGCTCGGTGCCGAGGACACCCCACTAGAATGCCTCTGATTGGCTCGCCAAGGCAGGCCTCACGAGGAATAGCTCCCGCCGCAGTCGTCACTTGCCAGGCATCTGCCCAGAGACCAAGAGGACGTCAAGTGCCATCCACCACCTGCCAACTCCCATCGTTCCCCACGACGAACACCACAGGTGCCTCCACCACGCAGTTAGTACGCGATATACAGAGGCATACCCTTCGAAGAACCGAGGAACATCATAAGCCTACTCTCTGTCGACCGCAACACAATCTCCCGCTCCTCCCACTACCAGCACCACTGCCCCACGGACACACGGAGCGAGCGCGCGAGCCCAACCCCTCCTCTCCCAAAGGACCCCAGGCAGACACACCCACGATGAACCGCCTCTTCGGCTCCTCAAACAAGGGCCCCAAGCCCACGCTGAGCAGCGCAATCGGCAACGTCGACGACCGGATAAGCAGCATCGACGTGAAGCTAGCGAGCATCAACGCGGAGCTGCAGACGTACCAGACCAAGCTGTCCCGGATGCGCGACGGGCCGGGCAAGACCGCGCTCAAGCAAAAGGCGCTGAAGGTGCTCCAGCGGCGCAAGGCGTACGAGGCGCAGCGGGACCAGCTGCAGAGCCAGGTGTGGAACATGGAGCAGGCGGGGATGATGCAGGACAACCTCAAGAACGTGATGACGCAGGTGGACGCGATGAAGACGACGCAGAAGGAGCTCAAGCGGCAGTACGGCAAGGTCGACATCGACCGCATCGAGAGGATGCAGGACGAGATGGCGGACCTGCTGGACGTCGGCAACGAGATCCAGGAGTCGCTCAGCCGCGGGTACGACGTCCCCGAGGACGTGGACGAGGCCGAGCTCGACGCGGAGCTCGAGGCCCTGGGCGCCGAGGTCGAGATGGAGAGGGAGTTTGGGGGTGGGGCCGAGGCGCTGCCTAGTTTCATGCAGGACGAGGTGCCTGACTTCATTGATGAGCCGCCGCAGACTGAGGCTGGGAAGGCTGTCAAGGAGGCGGCTGGCTGATCTGGGGAGGTGCTTTTGGACAATCTTGACACGGCACACGCTTGTCTCTTTTGGTTGAGGGCCAGGACGGTGTGTGTTGTTCATCGGGGATTCGATTTGGTTGATGGCGTTCAAGGGAAGCATTTGTCGGTAGCAAGTTGGATGGAGTTGGGTGGACGACGGGCTCGTTTTCGTTATCGCCAACGGCGCACTATACCAGGAGCAATGATGATGTGATCTATTATTTGCATGGCTGCATCCCAACAACGGTTCCCCTCGAGCCATGCTCGATCATGCCCCACAATGGATTGCTATGCTGTGCGGTGCCTGCTTCGCGATGACCTGATGATCATCTGGTTCGAGCCTCCGGACCAACTCCGATCTCTTCGAGGCTTGAGCACAAATCACCATTAATCAAGGGTGGCTATGCAGGCTTTGGTCGATTAAGATATCTATTGGGTGCTACACAATCATATGCACATCAACATAATCATGACGGGTCATTATACGGCGCAAGAGGCGGCTTTATCTAGACCATCCTTTGGCCTTTTTCTTTTTCTTTTCTTCCCTCTGCCTCTCTCACTTTCTTCCTGGCCCTCTTCCTGGCCTTCTTGCGTTCTCCGCTGTTCGATCTCTCCTTCGAGGCTTGCTGCTACCAATACAGATGAAATTGCAAAGCAAACCTACAGGGCTTTTCCTAGCTTCGGCTATTCCACAACCAGACGCCCATATGCACAGCAAGCAAGAACCTTCCTTCAACCATCCCATCAAGTCCAAAATGATGCGAAAACAAAATGCCAGCTTACACCTCTGCTTCCAACTACCCACATATCTTTCTGATTCATGTCCGCTCCTGGAGTTAGAACAAAAAGAGCGGGACATGTTAGTTACATCAAGGAGGTCATCCACGTTCCTCTTAATCCATAGTGGCAAAGAATCTGGCAACCTCCTCCAGCTCTGGGTCCCCATTGCAAAAGTCCCAACCCACGATCACGCTCGTCTGGCTACAACAAATGATCCGGCGGGCATCGAACTGAAGCTTGTAGATCCTCGTCGGCATCCCCACCTCGGGCGCGCCGTGGTGGTTGAGCCGATGCTGGCCACCCGCAGGTGGTCCCCCGGCAACGTTGGCTGGGGTGGGCGCGGCGGAAGCGGGGGCTGAGTTCGAGTGGGAGTTGGAACCCCCGGCGGCGGCGGCGGCGGCGTTTGTGGAGCTACCAGCCCCGGCGTCGTCATCTGGGCCGTTGATGGCAGTAGCATCGGCGGCTTGGAGAGCCTGCATCCCTTGCTGGCGGGCCCTTGCCTGCGCCACCTGCGTGCGGACCGTCGCGGCGCTGACGACCTGCCTCAACTGTGACCGTACAAACGGACTCTGCTCGCGGTCGATGGCTGCTTGGAGGTGGCTTTGCAGGGTGAGCATGGTCGGGTAGTTGGACAGGGCCTGCTGAAGGGCATGAACACCCTGGGGGACGATAAGATCGATCAGCTGCCCGAAGGAGCGCTGTGATGATGGTGTTATGGTTGCCATGACTGGCGAGGTAACGTGGGTAATCTGGTCTGAAGGAACAGGAGCGACGTTTCGTGGGATGACAGGGTGCGAGAATCGCGGCCGGGACGCGCTTGTGTTCGCCTGCGCTGAGCTGCCCGACTGCTCGGGCTGTGCCCTTGACGAACCGCCCGGAGTCGAGGAGCCTGTTGCCGCAGAAGAAGCCGACGGGTTGGCAATCATCGAACTGGAAGCGCTTGCCCTTGCAGCACGCGGCCGGAGTATAGGCGCTGGAGCCCAGTCTGTGGAAGGCTGTTGCCTTCTCGAGTTAGAACCAGAGCCGCCGTTCGAACCATTGCCGGCTCCCCCGTGGTTGTTGCCGGGTGCTGGGGGATCGGGCGGTGGGCGAGGATGCGAGTGCAGCGCCCTGGATGCAGCCTCCTCTTGCTTCAAGTGATGCTGCGGCTTCCACTTGCCCGTCCTGTCCCGCCTCCAAATGATTATGGACTTGTCATAAGACCCGGAAACAATCCTGCCCCATCGTCTTCCGCCACCACCTCCGGGAGGAAGCTTGGCTCCGTAGGCCGTTATCTCTTCGGGATCCGTGCTTCCGGCGTTTCCAGGACGGCCACGACGCGGTGATGAGGACACCTCGCCATCCTCTACTGCCTTCATGTACGCCTGATCTACTCGTCTGGCCTCAGCTGCGTCCTCCTCGGCGCTCCATGGGAGGTCGCCGAAGCCAGCCTGTACTGTCCGGACCAGATCGGTGTGGTCCCTAAGGCTGGCGACCTCTATACCAGTCTCCCGACAGAAGACCTTCACCTCGTTATCACTACTACCAGAGACGATGCGTTTGCCGTCATACTGCACGCAGGCAATACCCTTGTTGTGGCCGACAAACGTCCTCTTGCAAGCACCTGTCTGCCAGTCCCAGACCTTTATCTGACGATCGCCACTGGCCGAGACGATCTCATTGTCTACAATCTGCACCGCGTTGACTGCCGCGCTATGGCCCTCAAGGACGCCAATCATGGTGAACGGCGGGATTGTTGGGAGTTGGTCCAGCGGCGAGGACTCGTACCCATACCTCTTCACAGTAGTAGGCACCGGGTTGACCATGCTGTAGCCCGCATCACCTGGCTTCAGAGCGCGGCGGTTGAAGATCTTGATGGTCCTATCCTTGGAACACGTCGCAAGGATGCGCTTATCGAATTTGACGTTCAAGACTGACTCCCGATGCGCGTGTGTCAGTCGCTGGATGATCTCCCCGGTGGAGAAGCGCCAGACAATCACGTCCGAGTCACTGCTACCCGACACAATAATGTCTTCCTCCGGGTCCGAGTCGAACTGGAGACACAGGACAGAGCCGATATGGCCAACGAGGGGCTTCCGAACCAGCCGCCTCGTGGCGAGATTCCAAATCCGCAGAGTGCGGTCACGACTTCCGCTCACCAGGTATTCTTCGTTGTACTGTAGACTATATATACACTCGTTGTTGTGGCCCTCGTCCAGGTGGTCCGGATGAGGCAGCTGGAAGTTCTTGAAATTGCCCTGCTCCCAGTTGGTCTCGAGCTTCATCCGCATCGAGTAGAGGTATTGCCAGTTGATCTTCTGCTTGCCAGACGACGCGTCGTAGATCCATAGTTTCGACTTGAAGGAGGAGGCGGGCGGAGAGAGAGCATCGGTTGGAGTGCGCGGGACTGCCTTGCCCTTGCCTTTGTCGAGCGTCCTGGCCCTCATGAAGGAGCCAGCGCTCGACCCGGAGCCCTGCATGTTTAGATCCCTCAAGGCCGGTGTCATGTTCGTCCGGGTGGAGCTGCCGCCAAACAGGGACTCGTCGACCTCGAGGGTCTTTGGCTCGGCGGTCAGGAGGTGGTCAGCGTCCATCATAAGGTGATCCTCGTCCTCGTCCAGGGACACGGCCCGCTTCTTGTGGGTGTGTCCATCCTCCTCGGACTTTTGGCGGTGCATGGAGCCGGGAGACGTCCTCCTGTTGGCGAGCTCCTCCGCGGCTTCTATCTCAGAAGCGATCACCCTCCATCCCTCCATGTGGTACAGACGCTGCCATAGCGTACGGTCGAGGGCTAGACTGAACCAGGGGCGGCAGGTCTGGGCGACGGACAGCAGGGAGACGGGGTCAAGGTATCCGAGGATCTTGAGGCATATCTCGGCGGGCAGGTATCTAATAAAGTCGATATACAGGCGCGGGCTCATCTTCTCGACGATCTCGGCAACAAGGCTGGTGGGCAGGTTGTCGAGGAGCTCGAGGGTCAGTTCTGCGAGGTTGAGGCGATATTAGCAATCACGGAGGGCCGGCATGGCGCGCGTGTGTAACACGACACGGAGAGGCAGGCAGCGGGCGGTAAGCAGTGGCTACGTACGAGTCCTCAGGTCGGCGGGCAGGCTTGCTATGTGCGCCGACAGCCATCCTTTCATCTGCAGAGGAGAGGCGCCCGATGCGGGTTCCAGCTGCTTGACATTGGAGGAGAGAGGCAGGTTGGCAGGCTCAGGCGGGTTCAGGGGGTCTTCGGAATAGCCCTCGTCTGTTTGCTGGGAAACGCCGTAGCCTTCCATGGTGGTGGGTTGGGCAGCGGGCGGTTCGCGATGCCGCATGCAGTGTTCGGGTTGGAGTCTTGCGCGATGACCAGGATTCGTATGCTCGACGCGGGGGGGACTCTGCAGAATGATGGCTGACTATAGATTGGAAGACGGTCTGGATGGAAGGGTCGGAGGCAGCTGTTGGACTAGACTGCCGAGATGTCCAGGCAGGTCGGGATCTGGTGCAGGTAGGACAAGACGTGTCGGGCGTCGGGCGGGTTGAGAGTGAGGATGACTGTGCTTCGTGTGCTGCGGCGGCTGTTGCGATGGGGGTTGGGGGATTGTGGGCCGTTTCGGGGTGATGGAGAGATTCCGGTGAATCGATTGTATGTCGAGTGCGAGTATCTGAAGATTAATGTTGGAATGCAGTTGGATATATGTAAAGTAAAGGAAGGTGGGTATACGGCGGGAGTCAGCCCGTCAGCCTTGGAACAACCCTTGGAAGACAGAGCGAGGCGAAGGCGGCGGCGGCGACAAACACAATGAGAGATGGTGGTGGTTGATGCCGTAATGTTGTTGTTCAACCCAGAAGCCTAAGCCTGGCTCCTCCTTCCCACCCTTCAGCCGTTTTTGGCTTCTGCCTGCCCAAGCCTGAATTGATTGGGAATCTGGGGTGCAGCCAAGAGGCGCCCATCCCTGCACAGGCAGAGGGAGAGGGACTCAACTCAACTATCTACGGTAGAGCCAACTCAATTCATAATTCATGCAGTCCCTCCTCTCCAATCCATCCATCCCATCCACTCAAATCTCGCCCAGACCAGATTATTCTTTGACGGTTTCCAGATTTGGTTCGCTATTGAGTTTTGATTTGCATCCAATGTTGTCACTGCCACCCAGCCCCAATGCTAACTTCCAATTCAACTTGTCTGTGCCAGTTTATGCATCTCGAGATGCGGTCATACGTGCTGCACATCGAGGTTAGATGCCAACAAGTTCCATTGTGCCTGCCCCTCAACCGTCATCTCCACTCCTGAGTCGATATCCTGCCGCATCCCATGCTCATGACCTACATATAATCGACAGTATATATGCATCCCAAGCCTGGTCCTGCTGGGGCCTCAACCGCCCAACGGCAAACCAGCAACGTCCAGATCGACGGCAACATGTGCTCATGCCTACGACCCTGCGACATGACCCATGCACGGCCCAGCGTGAAATGGCTCCTCAAAACCTGTATTAACTGGTCTGTTTAGCAACTTCGCAGGTCCATACCTGCCATCAGTGCAAGACTGATCTGCCCTAAATGAGCTCACATGGCAAATCCCTGGGCGACCTGCACGTCATTCCCGCCTCTTCCAGGTTATTTCCCGGCCGACACCAGCACCAGCACCGGCCGAGCCCACCAAGCCCCCCACAGTCTAGACTGACCAGGCTGACTACCCTGATTGCGGAGGGCGCTCCAGCGCCACGCCCGCTGGCCCGCAGGCTGGCCAGCCGATCGCTTTACGGGGCTGCCAGGGCTGGCATGGATTACCACCGCAGTACTACTGTACCAAGCTTCGATCTCCTGTTTTCCTGAGCTTGCAACCTGGCTCGTTCAGAGTCCAGACCCTTCAGGACCGTCCAGGAATCAGGTTCCACGGTGCCTGAAACTTGCTTGAGGTTGATCCCCCTTGTGCGGCTCTTCCCAGCAACCATGTCATCCTGGATGATCAGTGCAACTTGCTTGTTGGCGCCCGGCGATCCTGCCGCAAGGGCCCGGCTGCTGTCCGGCTGCCGGTGGGACGGAGCGGTGCCGCGGGTCCCGCCTGCTTCCGTCTGAAATCGCGGTCCGGCCAAGAATTCCGCCTTTAGGGGCCATTGGCATATGCCGCCATTCAGAACCATTCGACTGCTGCCCAGGACTTGTTCTTCCATCAGATTGCACGACTAATCTGCAGACGGACAGCGGCGTCTCCAGAAATCGCGTGGCATGATTTCTGCAAGTAGTCTGGCAGTGTGACGTTGACATAGTGTGAAGCTCTGCAAGGCAGTGAACAGTAAGGTAACTCCAACATAGTGGTTCTGGATGAGCAGAACATAATCGGAACTTTCAGGACACTACCCAATTATTTCGCCTGAAGGTAAAATTGACACGAGCCTAACGAGTGTCTATGGCGAGACACGCCAGTTGCTGGGCACCTTAGGTTTGGCAACAACAAATGTAGAGGACAGATTTTGGTATGTCCTTTGCGGCAACCATGAAGCTCTTGATGACTCTAGGGGTTTTATGGCGATGGGAATTACAAATACTTGAGGCATCATTGGTCGAAAGCACAAATGTTTCGGATACCGTACCATCCCTCAGAATCTTCTAGGTGACCTCTCAACGAAATATACTCTAGAAAAATAGCTCTGGGTTAGGTTAGCTTCTCATAATTCTCCGAGCCATGTTGTGGCTGTGAAGCCTTTCCGTGACTGACCCATGGCAAAGCCTCAACGCACTTCCTCTGTCAGGGTGACTGCAAAGAGGATCCCACCTTGATACTCCACCAGCCATCTCTCGAAGGCCGCGTCATGCCCTCTCTCCACCAACTAAGCTTCTATTTAAATCTCTATTTATAGCAGTATTCGTCGTTCGGCCTTTCACTATCTCCCCCGAACGCCTTCGGTTCCTTCCGGTCTTCGGGCCGCTAGACGCTGTCGTCCAGAAGAGGGCAACCTCCCGACGACAAACACACTCTGCCTATTGAATTGACAGTCTAGTCTTCCCGCACCAATATTTCTCAAAGGCCGAAAGGGCCTCGGAATTCCGGAAGACGCTGACTCGAAATCATCTTCAAGTCCCTCCGGATATCAGCTTTGCCGTCTGTCCTCATGTCATCTTTCTTGCATGGCACACATGAAACATAGCGAACATGAGAGCCACGCCACAGCTCATTCACTCCTGACTTGTGCGCTGAATGATCTACAAGGCACTTGGTTTTGGCAACCCCCTGTAGCCAAATCACAGCACACACGCATCTGCTCCTGTGCCCTCTGAAGATGAAGCTGCACGCTCGGGGAGTTTAGAGCCACCCGCGAACTCCCCACAGTCGTCGTCAACTTCTGCGAGTGAGGTAGATCATCACTTCGTTTTGGACAAATTGGCAAGCGACAAGTGTAATTCCCCTGTGTATCACGACATATGCCAAATTGATATCACAGACAATCACTTACTTAATTTGTCACAGCGCGGATGCATAACGGCACTCGATCCACGCGCGGTAAGGCTGATACAGATTATAAATTTAGCGCATGGCGGCTGCGCTAGCTTAGCAGGTCGTATAGTACGTACGAGAGCGAATCTCACGCCCGTGTGGGGGATGTGGGCGCCTGTCAGCTTCACCCATAAGAAAAGTCTCCGGGTAGGGACAAAGCTTAAAACACACTGGTAAAGGTAGCGATCGAGGCCCCAAGGTCCGACTCGCGTGCATTGTTTTGGCTCCAGGGCTGCTCTCATTGGCTTGAAAATGGGCAGTACACAAATTGGGTTTGCGGGACGACTGTCGATCCATGGGTATGCGCACTACTCGCTCCCGTATTCGGCTTGCGGGTAGCTAACTCCCAGGTGTTCCCGTCACTCTTTCTCCGTCTGCGCGCATACAATGTTCTAAAACAAGGCTTCACACGTCCCTTTTACCCACCGCCCATGCTTCAGCCCGACATGGTTCACGCGCGTGTATCGTGTATCTGGCGAAACAGACTTCTCCGCCATAGCATAGCCCTGATCGTTTTCGTAACTGACATAGGGAGAGAGAGTTTCTTAGCCTCAGCCCGGTCCATAGGCCGCACGTCCGGTGGCAGGGTTCCGTTGAGTGATCAACATGGCCGTGGGATAGTTGGTAGATAATAAAAAGACTCTAGATACCCAATGCCGAAAAAGCTTGTGTACCTGCCTTGTCATTCCATCAATCTGTATCAAAGACTGCCATTCCTCAGATCAAATACAACATCGTGCCTTTGGACTTTGCGACTGCCGGCCTGCCGACCATCCATCCGGAAAACCGACCCCCGTCCCTTGTCCTACACGATCCGGCTTTGAGAGCCTCGTTGTTATCTCCTTCGCGTACATCATCCACCATGTCTTCCCACGATTTCCCTCCGCCGTCATCAAATGTCATCAACCTCGCCTACGTCGAGATCGTCTTCTCGGGCATCTTCCTGCCCCTCGTCGGGTTCATCACGTGGAAACATGGGAAGGCGGGCATGACTTGCTGGCAAATTTACATCACTTCTTTTATCGCGAAGCTCATTGCGAATATATACCTGATCGTCAACAAAGACAAGCCGTATTTGCCAACGGCGGTATCGACAATGACCGACTCTGCTGTGATCGCTACTACATCACTTGGTATCATTGGTATTATTTATGAGGCGTACGTTTTAACCTATTCCTTGGCCTCAGAAAAGGGACAGCATTTTCTGGGTCATCCATCATGAACAAAACACTGACATGACTTCCACAAAAACAGCAACATAATCCTCCCCCAGCAGCCCAAGAAATGGACCGAAAAGATAATCCTCGGCGTGACCCACCTCGCCAACACAGGCGGCATCGCAGTGGCAATGTACGGCGGCACGCCGAGCGCGACGGGGGTAGGCGGCGTGGTGAACCAGTCGCTCTCCCGGATCGGCAACCTCATGATGCTCTTCGTCCTCTTCACCGTCTGCGGCTGGATGTGGCCCACCTACAAGAAGGTCACCACTTACCGCCGGGGCAACCACCCCAACGCCCGCGCGTCCCAGATCCTCCTCTGGGCCGGCGTCGCAGCCATGCCCATCTGGCTCGGCCGCCTAGCCTACATGTGCATCTACGCCTTCAACCGGCAGAATATCTCGCTCGACCCCGTCATGGGCACCTTCGCCGTCAAGATGTTGTTGTTTGGCACGTCGTGGGGCGCCGCGTTCGCGCTCACCGCGGGCGGGTGGTTCTCGCTGTCTGGTATGCCCGCCGGTGGGTTCCTCAAGGCCAGGGAGGGTGGCCAGTTCATTGGGACGGATGACGAGATGCCGCTGAGTAGGGAGCAGTCGGGTCCGGAGGGCGTGGAGATGTATGGACATGTTTCGAGGCCGAAGTATTGATTGGTTGATACCCCGGTGTTGGATGTGGTGCCACGAGGAGCAGAGATTTCTTTTGTTCAAGCGGCGTTTTATAGAGCGGCGTTTCAGGAGGAGGTTGGCAAAGGAGCAGGCTCCAAAGGGATGGGCAGGCAGGTTATTCTGAATAAGGTGGGCTTGGATTCTACACAATAAACGCTATAAGCAAAAGCACGCCTCTTTCCTAGGGACCGACCACAGAATTTGCCGCATCGGATGTCCAACTTCTCGATTTCACTGGGATGTATATCCTCCATCTACTACCAAAGCGGCGCCCTGCATATAACTACTCATGGGCGAGGCAAGGAAAACGATGGCATCTGTCACCTCCTCGATCATGCCCAATCGTTTGAGCGCTGTCCTTTCGAGGTCTCGGCCCAGGTATGAATCTGGGGGAAATTCCAGGTTTGTAAGCAACGGCGTCTTGACGTACCTAACAGATTGATGGTGTTAATTGGATGCTCAAATTTGTCTTCCTCCCTTGTTCCGGGTTTGAGTACTCACCCTGGGCAAACAGCATTCACGCGAATGTTCATATGCCCATAACTATTGGCATCCGCTCTTGTGAGTCCGATAACACCTGTATCGTATCAATCAATTGCACCGTCCCGGAAAGCGGGATGGGCACGGAGACGGTGCGGTCTCACCATGCTTGGAGGCGACGTATGGAGTCGATGGCAGGTGCGGCCCTGTCGCCTTGAGGCCATACATCGAGGACACATTGATTATGCGGCCCCGCCCCTCGCGAACTCCCAAGTCCCTGGACAGAGTCAACTCATGCTGTGGGCCAGCCAGGTCTTGATGGGAAGGGGTGATGATAGATCTCACTCTTGGTCAACCATCATAGCCAGCTCCTCCTTCTGGCACCTCCAGACCCCGAACAGGTCGACGTCCGCAATCTGCGTCCACTCGGTATCCGGCATCTCATGGGTCCTCTGCCCGCTGCCGCCGACCCCTGCATTATTGACCGCGATGTCGAGCCGGCCGAATTTCTTCCAAACCTCTTCGAGAGCGTCCTTCACCTGTCCGGTTTGCCGCACGTCGAGCTGCAGCTCCAAGAGCTTGATGTCAGGATATTGCGCACGAAGAACCTCGCTGGCCTTTCTCAGACCCTGCGTGTCGATGTCGGCAAGTGCGAGGCGGGTGACACCATGACGTGCGAATGCAGTGGCGGTGGCCTGCCCGATCCCTGGGGGTTCTCGTGTTAGCCGGTATCACAATAATTGACCTCGGGACTGAGCAAATGCACATAATCACTGCCGACTCTTGTGCTTACCCTTTGCAGCCCCGGTTATGAAAGCAGTACCACGCAGAAGTGGAGTCATCTTTAGTGAATAGGTGGCATGTGTTGTTGATCTCGTAGTGAAGTATGTCCTCTATCCTGATCAGGAACGTGTTAATATGGCCTGTGTGGTGGGACTGCCGGATAGGGGCGGCCACGCACTCTTTAGCAATCTGTCCTAGCTGAAGCGGGGCCTTTTGCGATGCTGTGCCGTTTCGCTGCCCCAAATCACACAAGCGTACTAAATGGAGAGGGCGTCTGACATGAGGCGACCCTATTCCTCGAAGCCATTCTGCCACTTTGGCTCGCCTGATTTTAGACTTCGCCAGACTCATGAACGACGGAGGAATTCTGCAGCTGACTCGCCAGGAAACAATCGGAATTTGTCGTCTGAAGGGCCGGATTTAACCCATCTTCAGCTGCTTACAATTTATCATGCCTGCAACTGGAGTATTGCGTAGAAAATCTAGCAATGGGGTCCAAGCCGGAATTAAATGGTTGAACAAATACCGGCACACACATACATCTTTGGTTGATCACAACTTCAAAGTTTCGAAGTGAACTTCCAAAACTCATTGGTGCCGGGTTGTCGCATTGGTAGCACGGGCCGAGTCTTGTTAATTGGGGCTGGTCGTAAAGGGAGCATCACCACAGAACAAAATGGCCCAGATTCAATATTTCTGCGAGCCAGCATCTCTCTTCATGGGCTCATGCCATTTCACTTTTATCTTGCATCCCTGCTACTAATTTGACTCTATCCCGTTCAAGTACGATGGGCTGCTCCGCGATCCTGGCCAGGCACTCGTTCAGAGGAATTTTGTTGGGAATGTAGAAGAAAGCTTATACTTCCACCTTCCATGAGGTTCGTACATTTACTCAATGGTCTATAACAGCTGTCGGGATCTCGTATGAGAACAGAGAGATTGCAAGCTACCAATTGACACTGCTCCACTGTCCTTCTCGTGTGACGTTACTGAAAATATTACGGGTTTAACCCAATGTTTCAGAATAAAGGCCCGTCAACCTCGCTGCGCTGCGATTGATATACACACTTTACTCGAGTAAATGAGAGAAGGGAAACAAGATGCTAGTTAGATGAGGGCTGGAGGCTTGAGCATAGCCTCAGCTCGAGCTGGTCCAAATTCATCATGGCTACAATGGGGCCCGGAAAGGTACTCGAACCAATGAACAGACAATCAATTGGAATTCAACAGAAATTTGTACGCGGCTTGCTCTCATTCGGATAAAAGAGACTACTACTACTGTTTCGAGGATGTCACTGAAGGCGGGTAAACACGTCTTTGGTCTATGATCGTCGAAAGGGGCCAGCCATTCGGAGGATTTGAATATGAGGGAACCAAATAGAGCTGTGCACAGTGTACGCACTCGAAAACAATAAGCTTCTCCTTCTATAGTTCCATTTTCAAGTTGAACTTCTTTTCCCAGGGCGTACGGTACAAATTTGTGTGCGTTCGCATCAATCTCTGACAATGCTCTTAGATCAAATTTTTGGTTCGGCTGAGGCAACTGGCCAGGGCTCCATCACGATGACACCCTGAGTCCTGTTTAGAAAACGGCTTGAGGAGTAATGTGTAAGAATATTGATTATGTTCCCACTTTGCAATCACCGGTTTGCGGCGTCGCATGCCAGCCAGTTGGCTAAAGCCGCAAATGGATAAACTTGACACAAAGGCAACTGTGCAAAAATGCACTTTTTACATCACTGGAGTCACTGTGTTCGCATGAAAAACCAGACCGATTGGTCAAGTCACGAGCAATAGAGTCTGAGCTTCCAATGTGACGGGTCATTTAGGAGTTCCTCGGACTCCGCTGTCCGGCTACCTAATTGGGATCATCGCATGAGGCCACAACACGTGGCGGGTGTCGACCCCCACCCCTTTCCCTGAGATAGACCGTTTGAGGACTTCACAAGCACTTCTTCTTGCTTTCGTTTGTGAAGTAAGCCAGTAGGCCGGGTAAGGAGTGTGGGCGTCAATGCGCGAGTCTGCGTTCCCAATTGGCGGCGTGCCGATTCAGCGGCAGATGTAAACAACACATCCAGAAGACGGGGGATTTTGACAACCTCCAATGACTACTGAATGTATCACATGGATTATATCACTCTTTGAAAAGTATTTCCAATTATAGGCTGCGTAGCATAAAGGCAGTACATGGCGATGTGCAGCACACCATGGCACGGGCAAAGCCGCACCGTTCACTCCTCCAAGGAACAGCAGCCACGTATGATTGATACTCGAGTGTGAATAATATCTGTTTTCAATGATGAATGCCTTGCTTCCTCCCCATAGAGACTAGGGCTCAACTCACACGGAGAACCAAACTCACCGTATGTAATGGTTGACAGACAACGACACTTCACATGAATTGAAGGCTGCCCTGTCCTAAACGACAAATCACAATGAGAACCTTGATGAGAAAGATGCAAACTTGCTCATAACATCATCAGAACTTTGTGAGAAAGTATCACAAATACAGTGGCTCACCCCGGAGACAATAGAACTAAGCGCGGCATGTCAGTGGCACGGCGGACACTTTTCGGCCACTTTCTGGCTCAGCCGTCGCGATTCTTCAGGCGCCACCTGAGCAGGTGAAGTAGTGACACACAACTTGCAAATGTCCCCGAGTGTGGTAAGAATCCTGATATTACTTTAAAAGCTCCCGGACAAGTGAATTGTACACCGCTTGTACATGTATATAAATCCAATAGAATGCTCCTCGGTAACACCCACTACATGTGCATCAAAATCAAACACCGTCTACCACAAAGCCTCCTACACAACATATCAAACACAAAACACACAAGACAACCCATCCTACAAACCAAAATGTCCACAACACCACCAACAACAGCCAAGCCCCTAAGCGGCGCCAGCGCGATGCAGAATATCCTCGAGCAGAGCTACGGCGATGACTGGCAGGAGTTCCTGGTCGAGACGATGCGCTCGGTCTCGTCCCCGCTGGCGCGGAGGGCGCTCGCCCAGGTCGGCCTCGGCGCCGGCACCACGGAGCCGTACCGGCTGCTCGAGCAAGGGTGCGGGCTGGGCGTCGTCGCGCCGCTGCTGCACGAGACCGTGCCCAGGGAGGTGCAAGAGAGGAGCAGCGTGCTGTGCGGGGACTTCTCGGCCCCGTTGGTCGAGGCTGTGAAGGGGAGGATGGCCAAGGAGGGGTGGGTGAACTGCGAGGCTCAGGTTGTTGATGCTACGGTTAGTGTTGTACTATTGTCTGCCTCGAGAGCGGGAATGTATTGAGTGAGTCAACTAATACGGTGACGGTAGAGTTCGGGCCTCCCTTCTGGGAGCTTTACGCACGTGATTGGCAACATTGTATACCATACTATTCCGAATTCCTTGGCCGCACTCGAAGGTACAGTTTGATTCCACTTCTATGTTCTCGTTGCATATCACTTACTTGGTCGAATCTAGACAGCATCAAACTTCTCAAGCCGGGCGGGACCTTCGCCGTTACAACTTGGCACAGCCAGAGCGGCGCCTGGGTTTGCGACGTCCGAGATGCCTTCAATTCCCTTCCATCAAGGCTACTCCCCCCAGACTACAACTTCCACATGCCAATGCAACTGACAAACGATGGCCACTGGGACAACGTTGATTGGCTCCGTGGGGCACTCATCGATCAAGGACTGGTGGATGTCCAGGTCGATGTGCTGGCAACCATGACTCCCGTGAAGAGCCCTGAGCACTTTATGAAAACATCTGCTTTGATGATTGAATACGCTGGAAAATTGACGCTGGGGCTGGACCTAGAGGCCGACAGGGGCAAGGTGGAGGAGATCAAGGACTTGGTCAGGGAACACCTGGTGGAGAAGTATGGTCAGGATGGAAAATGGACATTGACTTGGGTGTCCATCATTGCAAGCGGGAGGAAGCCTTCTTGACAACTACGCAAGAGAGCAAGACTGTGAAGGATAGTGAGGGCATCCCGGCGGCGACGAGAGAACGGGCGCGGGACCGTCACAAGATAGCAGTACAAGGATTGGAGAACCGGGAGATCGGGTGAAGCCGAACACGTTCCTATGTGCGCGCGAGACCGCCGACTTCTTGGTGACCCCGGTGATGTGAAAGGCAAAGATCTGCTCTGGACTTGCAACCGGAACTCCAAACATGGCGCAAAGCTTCGCCCGGAACAAGAAAAGGTAAGGCGGCGCTTGGCCACAAACAGCACGAGGAGGTGGTGTGGAGATGGTACCCCTCCGTTGGCAACAGCCGGCCGCCAGGGCGATCGATGTGCGTGTTGCATACTCGAGTACCGTATCAGATGCTACCGGGGCTGCATGACGACTGCATCTGACAGGTCTATTCTCAACGAGACAGGCAAGCCTGCAGTCCACGATGTTGCAGAGCGGCGAGCTTATGGCCTAGGCCACTCCGTGTAGAGTGGAGGGTAATTTGTGCCCCGCCGGCCTCAACGTCGTGTCGGACAGACAACTCCTGCCGTGCAGACGTAGACTTTTTGCCCACGTTTCTGCAAGAAGAGATCTGCACTGCAAGTCAGGAAGGATGATCGGGAGCAGAGGTGCGGTCTCGACAATAGGATTCCAACGAACAGGGCCTGGGATGCAGAGAGACGAGCACACCAATCCAGAGTGGGGCACTCCTGTCCTCCGAGGCAGAACCGGCGTTGGGATGAAGGTGGCCCATGTTTCAAGAGGAAGCTATCGACCTGTCGGAAGCCAAGTCATTTTCCGATATTGAAACCATGAGCTGCTTGTTGCCAGGTAGTCGACGTCGGTGATGCCGTGTAGCGCAACGGACGATCAGGACGATAATGCTCGGATGTGCCAGATTGTGCTGTCAAGCAGCAGCAGCTGGCGGGCCGCGGGCAGGGAAGCTCGCGAAGCTTGTCGAGCTCTTCAAGACCGCAGGTGCTCTAGACAACGCGCGATGGTGTTTCGCGACGGCGGCGAGACAGCACCGAACCTGCCCTGCGAGCTTCTTTCTGGCACAAGTGTAGGTCATTGCATCATAGCATCGCATCGCATCGCAACGCGACGCGGCAATACACAGTGAGCACGGTGCATCGGCATATTGCCGGGCAGACAGGCAGACAAGCAGACAGACTAGCGACAAGGAGCTCCGTGATGAGCCCGACGATTGAGGGCTAGGTCCATTGTTAGCAGAGGGCCTTGATCGCGATCGAGATCAGGATCGTCTCCCAATCTTCTAGATTGATTCTAGAAACAGAGAAGCATGCAAGGGCGGGCAGATGGTGAGCTGCAGAGGAGCGGCGGGCTGCATTTGTCATTGGGCAGCGGTCGTCTTCATCTTTCGTGGTCTCTTCCCAACAAGCGGGCGAACTGGCCATGGTTTGAATCCTTCTGGTGCTCCAAGGGCAGATACGCTACTGTACTAGAAATGGGCTCGAGGGAAAGGGGCCAAGGCGAGGAGGGGTGGAGGGTGGAGGGTGGAGGGCAGGACCCTTGTCTGGATGGGGCGGGATCGAGCTGCATTGAGGATAGTGCGGGCAAGCAACGGATTTTGAAACGACGGGGACCTGGAAAAGGCAGGAGCAGCAGGGAGGCAGCAGGGAAAGCACAGCCAGAGGCAATCCACACCTCAATGCCATCACGCAAGAGTCCATATATTCCAGATAAAAGGATTGAAGAGCAGGAGGGGGCGAGGGGAACGGCGGGATGGAGATAGATGGAAGAAGATTGACACGGATACGGGCAGAGAGACTGTGCTAGACACGTGGCGATTTAATAAAAAAGGAGAAGGTTAATTGTGAGGTCATCCTTGGGGCGGGCCTATCTGGCTGTCTGGGAACATGGAGCGAGTACCAACGTGTCTGCGTGTGAATCTCAATATATTGGGTGGTCTAGTGCCCGTGGTTCAGACTGTTCTGGCCCGACGGCATGGTGATAAGTGAGAGAGGGAGATAGTGGGAGATACTGTGTGCGTACGTGTGTGTGTGTGTGTGTGTGTGTGTTGTGAGTCCGGCATTTTTATTATTATTATTATCCCATCCATCGGATCGAGATATGGATACAGGAACAAGCAGGGCCGTGGAAACGGGCAGGATTAGCTATGCAGGCTACCGCTGGTGGCATCATCGACCCTCGGGCCGGTCTTTCAACAGCTCCGCTCCCATTGTCTTCGACCAGGCAGACTGTGTCAAATGTCCAATGTCCATGCAGCCATGCAAGCCATGTCATGGGCCCCCATGAGGCTGACAATTCATTCCATGTGCATCACTTGGTCTGGGCTGACCTGACATTTTGTCCCGCCACTGCGAGAGAGACCAGAGACCCTTGATGGGCTCGGATCGGGAGGATGGATGGACCCTTGGACTGCTATCGCATGCGTCTTTGCGTCTTATGATTTAGCAGTTGCATGCTTGCCATACTTCAACTGCCTACCCATAACCCCATTGCCCGGCCCCATCGAGAGTGTCCACTTGGGCAGGGCAGCCAGGACAGGGCAGTTTTGATCCTGACCTGGATCCCAACCGGGGAGTTCTTTCAGACTGTTCCGCCCAGCTGGGTGCGTGCTTGATCTGGGTACCTAGGTGATGTACCTTAGAGACGCGACGTACAGTACGGCGTACAATACGTAGATTACCCCCGTGCTGTGGGCAGAACTGGCAGACTGACTGTGTGACCGTAGTCTGTGTAATGTACCATGGGACGGTAGACGGGAGAGGTGGGGTAGCCCCTTAACAGGAAGCAGCAGCCGCCAGTATGGGCAGCTGATACACGACACTTCCTTGTCGGCCCGCCTGATTCGACACAGGAGCAACCCTGCAGCCGCTTGAACGACTCGCGCGCGCACCTTCCCCTTCCCAAAATCCCCATGCTGGGGCCGTCTGGGTTCTGTGTGAATGCCCAATGCCCAATGCCCATTGCCGGTTCGGTCGTTCATGCCTTCCTCCCGCGCCTGCAGGCCTTGCTGCTGCTACTGCTGCTTCCTCCTCCTTCTCCCTGCATGCCCGCGTGCCCGCCGTTGCGCCGTGTGTGTTTGTGTGTGTGTGTGTGAGTGTATGTATGTACGTGTGCCTGCCTGCTGCCCACCAAAAAGTATGAGAGCAGCAGCAGCAAGCAACACCTGCAACCATCCATCCTATATACAACAGCCCATCCATCCGTAGATTGCATTGCATAGCACCCGTAGAATGCACAGTGCAGCCCACAACCCTGCCCCCCTGCTCCTTCCCTCTCTCCAAATCGAAGCCAAGCCAAGACAAGGCAGGCAAGCCGGGCAAGGCAAGACAAGGGAAAGGCAAGGAAGGAAAGGAAGGAACTCTCCTTTTCCCTCCAATTCCCCCTCCGTCCGACTCGCCGTTGACCATCCACGAGGCAAGACAAGTCGCCGCCAACTGATCCGAGCGGGTCTCTCTCGATTGATCATCGTCCGTCGATTCGATCTGGCATCGACAACAACACGGTAAAACTGCACACACACACGCAGACACGCCTGACACGCTGGTACCGAACGGTCGCCCGCCCCAATCTCTCTCTCCGCAGTAGACAAACAGTGTCTTGTGAGCACGCACTCACTGTCCATCTGTCAGTCTGTGCCTGTCTGTCGCCCAACCCGCTGCCCAGAACGGCCATTCCCACGACGGCCTGTTTCAAGTCGACTCAACACCCCCAATCCGCGCCCCTCGAAACGTCCACTTCTCACCTCAGACAGCGACGAAGAGACAAGACAGACAAAAATCACTCGACCACATTTCGCCCTTTGCATCACGACGGCACGATTCAAGCCATTCATTTGGACCATCATCGCCACTCCCGTCGCCCGTCCATCGCCCCTTCACCGAAGCGACGCGGGCACATACAAGAACAATCTCTTGCACACCCCCCCTCTCCCTCACCGGCACATACTGGAGACGGCTCCACACCTGAGACGGAGAGACGGACCCTGGGTTCATTGATGGGCCCTTGAAAGAGACGCAACCCAGAGAGGACAGGAACAATACATTCTCGCTTTCACACTTTACGCCGGCCCCATATCGGGTCACTTTTCATCCTCTCGCCACTTTCGAGCGGGCATTCGCATTCACTTGCCTTGGCCCGTCGCTGCATCACCTCGACCGTCAGCGCACCGACCACGCAGGATTGTCCGCACCGCCAGACACCATCGATTTCGAGACTCCAAAGCCACACAGCTTGTCTGGTCTGGCCTCGGTGAAGTCACTTTTCACAACTCGCCCGGCCTCGCCTGCAGCCCGCCAACTGAGTCAGCTTGGACCCCGCGTCCTGCTAGCCATCGCTCGCGCGGATTCCTCTCCTGTCTGCATTCTTCGACTGCATCCCTTTTCTTCGTCATCAACGAACCGCTCCTGGCCCCTCAATCCTGCCGGAGCCGAGACAAAACAGTCCAGTCCTCATCAACGAACCCCTCCCCGCCCCTTTTCATCCTCCTCGACTCTTCGCTTGCGGGCTTCGCTGTCCCAAGTCGCAGGCCCAGGAGCACCCGAGTCGACTACACCACACACGCAATCACGTTCATGGAGTAGGTTGTAATGGCATCACATGCTCCTCTACTAAGAACCAGTACGGCTCCCGTCTTCCAACACTCGACTGACGGCGTAGCGAGATTAGCCAAAATGAGTATGAGCAGCGCGCCACGGGCGAGCCAGCTTTCAGGCTCGACCGTCTATCCCTCAACTGCCAGCCTGAACTCGCTAGCAAATGCAAGCACATTCGTCTCACCGCCCGCTGGCGGCCAGGTCGTCGCAACCGCAAACATCATCAACCAGAAAGCAGACGCTTCCCGCTCGCTCTACCAAATATGCGTCGCCATCAAGAGCCGGCTGAGCCTCGCTCCCGGCTTCGATGAATACATGAGGAACCTCGAGGAGAGGGAACAGGAAGGCGGAGAAGCCGGCGGACCTGTTGAAGGCCTCTGGGGCCTGCTGAGGACAGGTCTCCCTCTCCTGGCCATTTACAATGCCACCGATCCGGACGAACCGCTCGTCGTCAATGTACCGAATGCCACCGACGCAAAGAAGGGAAAGCTCGCGATTGCGAAATTTGTACAGGGGTGCTCCAAAGAGCTGAAGATTCCGCCTCAGGAAATGTTCATTGTTGCGGATCTGTTGGGCACTGATACCTCGGGGTTCAGCAAGGTAAGAGAAACGAGACAAGACTGGGATACTCGCTTGGTGCCCACCTGCCAGGGCCCTCGTCAGTGTCTTGATGACTTGCATGATCTGACCCGCGCATAGGTTCTGACTGTCATCAACATGGTACTCGACATCGCTCAGCAAAGAGGTCTCCTGAGACAACCCCAGCAAACCCCATACGGCGACATCGATCCCTCGTCAGCACCAGGCCTTCCCAAGTTGAGTTATCGTGACCATATTATCCGCGAGCTCGTCGACACGGAGCGCAAATACGTTCAGGATCTAGAAAACTTGCATGACCTGAAGAAGGCGCTGGAACAAAAAGGCGCGATCAGCGGCGACGTCGCCCACTCGATTTTCCTGAACATCAACTCCATCCTCGACTTCCAGCGCCGTTTCCTGATTCGCGTCGAAACAACGAATTCGATGCCGGAGCTTCGACAGGAATGGGGCAGTCCATTTGTGGCATACGAAGATTCGTTCAACGCTACCTACCAACCTTTTATTGCTAACCAAAGGAAAGCGGCTCTGATTGCGGGCCAGGTCTTTGATAAGATCCAAACTATCCAACACCCGGTAGCCTGCGACTTCAATACCTTGGACGGGTTTCTGCTTAAACCTATGCAGCGACTTGTGAAGTACCCCCTACTGCTCAAGGTCCGTCATGAAATTCTCGTGTGTTTGTGTTGCTGTTTACTGACGTGTCTCATAGGACTTGATGAAGAAGAGCGAGGATGAGACCATAAAGCAAGACTTGGCTGCAGGTATCGAGGCAGCAGAACACGTCCTGAAGAAAGCAAACGAGGCCGTCGATCGGGATTTGCTAGACGAGGCACTGGAAGAGCTGGTCGGCCGCGTGGACGACTGGAAGAACCACCGCGTGGAGCACTTCGGAAAGCTACTGCTCCATGGCGTGTACACAGTCATCACCGGCAAGACTGAACAGGAGAAGGACTATGAGATCTACCTTTTTGAGTGCATATTGCTGTGTTGCAAGGAAATCACGCCAAACAAGAGCAAGGACAAGAAGGACAAGACGCGTTCAACTGGCCCCAAGATGCGGAACAAGAACAACAAGCTGCAGCTCAAGGGACGTATTTTCATGACAAACGTCACAGAAGTGTTGAGTTTCTCAAAGCCCGGTAAGCACCTACTAACAAATATATTTCCAACAGATGTCTGTCAAAATGCGCACAGTTCTTCGGCTGACATTTCCAGGATCATATACCGTGCAAATCTGGTGGAAGGGCGATCCCGGCGTGGAGAACTTCGTCATCAAGTTCTCGAATGAGGAGATGATGAAGAAGTGGGCCACTGGTCTCGATAAACAGCGGAAGGAGAATGCGCCCCAGAGCGCGACAAGCCCGGACCAGTCGACGGCGAACTTCAGATGGATGGAGGCGCAAGGCGGCGACCTGGTAAACCCCTACGCAGAACATGACGAGGATGAGGACGACTTCCCACCTCCCTCATCAGCATCGTCCTATAACCCCATGCAGGGAACCATGCCAAGGACCGCTTCCAGCACGAGCTTGCGGCAACGGTCAGGAACACAGGAGAGCACGATGTCTTTGGCCGGCATGGTGCGCCGGCAGCCCCCACCCAGCTTCCCCATGCCACAGCCGCCGACGGCACTTTCGCTGCAGACTGGAGCACAACCGCAGCATTCGCCCGGCCCACGCGGAGGAGAGTCGTACTTTTCCCCGGTCGCCGAATCACCTGCCTCGTCAAGGACGAGCACCACGTCGAGTTTCTTTGGCCCGAGTTCCAGTTATATACTACCCAAGAATGGAGTCCCACAGTCCGGTTGGCCAGAAGACAATAACCGATATACAGCCCCGGCTATGCCTCGAGCCCCTTCCCGCGACGGACCCTCCCCAGCGAACGCCTACGGAATGGTGAACGGCCGCAACCCCCGTGGACCATCGCTGCCAGCAATGGCAGTGTCCTCATCGCAGTCTAACGCCGCGCAACAAAGAAGTAGGTCTTACTCAACTCCTGATATCAATGGCCAGCCACAGCAACCGGTGAGGAGAACCGAGCGAGGAGGCAGCCAAGGCGTCCCGGCCGTGCCTGGCATCCCTGCGCATCTGCACCCAGCACATGACGGCAACATCCCGAGGAGCCAGACGGGTAGCCCCAGGCAAGAGCTTCCGATTCGGGCTAACACCCAGAGTCCAGGCGTCCAGAGGGATCGCCTGCAGCAACAGTATGGCGGGGGAGGGCAGATGGCCCAGTTCCCAGCTCAGCCTGTTCATCGTCAGCTTACCCCTGGTCCCATTAAGAATGGCCTCATGCCTGCTCCATTGAACCTCGACTCATCAAGGACAGTGTCTCCAGGACTAAATACCGCGGGCGCCCCTCCCACCTCGAACCCCTTGGCTAGCCCCAACCCGAATGACGCGCCCTTCCAATCCCAACTCAAGGTCAAGGTCAACTGCGACAGCGGAAACTACGTCACCCTCGTGGCGGCCTTCAACATCACGTACCAGAGTCTCACCGATCGCATCGATGCCAAGCTCTCGCGGTTCACCAACTCCAGTATTGGTAAAGGAAATCTGAGGTTGCGATACCGCGACGAGGACGGCGACTTCGTCAACATCGAGAGTGACGAGGATATCCAAATCGCCTTTTCGGACTGGCGCGAGAACATTCGCAGCATGTATAGTGGTGGTATGGGAGAGATAGAGCTCTTCTGTGTGGGTGACATGGCTTAGAGTGACCACTGCACGGCCTTTGAATCCCTTCCGCCCACTTCGCCTTCCTGTCGATCATCTTGTGGCGCTGGCAGAAGCCGGTGGGACTCTGACACCGATAGATCCTCTTTCACATTAGCTTCCCACCGCAGCACGGCTTGGTGGGAGGGCATGCTTGCTGCGGACGACCAAGCTTTAGGAGACCTCGACGAGTTTCCCGCGGACCTATCCCTTGCTCCACCACAAACAGCCAGGTGCACATCGTTCAAATCCCGCAGAGCCGCTCCTCATCGAGACGACATAAAGCACACTTTATCGTTACCCTATAATTTTTTCTTACGGCATTTCACTGGCGCACGGGAATCGGGATGTTCATCATGACCACATCGATACCACAAACAAAGACCAACGGAAGCTGGCGACTCAGGCTCTCATACCCATCCCCACTCAGATGGATTGCATGAATAGACAGAGCCCAGGTCCAACCTTTCCTCAAGTCGAGCATTTGGCATACATGACATCGCATCGCCATTTTCCTAGTACGACTGTACTGGGAATTGCTCGAGTCTGCAAGCCATGCTTTAATTGGCTCCAGCGTTGGCCGCACAGCGTTTGTTCCTCAGCGTTTGCTCTTCTTCACTGAACCCTTATCATAACAGTGTCGGGATTGACTTCAGCATAAACGAATTCGTGTTTGTTTTTCATGATGGATGACGGATGCTCTTTTCTCATTTCCTCCTTCTTTTCCTGCTTCTCTTGGATGAGGCGGAGCAGATTTATTTGATACCACACACTCCTTTATACCCCCATATACCAGCTTTCCTTGGAGACCAACCGACAACTCGTTCTTTTCATGACTATAGATACCTTTTTTTGCTTGTGTTTCTTTGCGAACCTTTCACGTTGCATCACAGCCAAAGCTGAACAAGTTCAGCAATGCCAGTGGACAGCGAAGTATGTTCCAGTGGTGGACGAGGGACTTGAGGGTGGATGCGGCAGGTTAAGGGGAAGGAGCCCATACGGACTGCTGTGCGGAACGAGAGACCCATGGAAGTGGCGACGGCGAGGCGACTTGTCCCGGCATTTCGACTTAGCGGAATTAAATTGGAAGGGGAAGGGTCACATCATCACCAACATCAATGATACCAAAACAAGCCGCGGGCCTGCGGACTTGCATTTATTCTTTTTGTTTTCCTTTGCTTCCTCATCCGTACTGTGCTGTGTCGGGTGTCCATTTGCAGATCGGGGGTAGTGGGGGTTCTGATCCAGGGCAGGTTGGTTGATATCATCTCATTGCAAGCATGGTTTGTTTGACCTGGCTTTTTGACTTCATCTTTCGACAGGCGGGGAGGCGGAAAAGACATGGGACCACGGCGCTAGTGTTAAACGGTGTGGCGCAATTACAAGTACTCTGACGCTCATCATTTCTTTGCATGTGCTTCTTGTGCGTTGTGGCCGTTGTTGTGTTAATTGTCTTGTCTTGGGAGAGAAAGGGGAAGAGGAGGTGCTGTGTAATTGTCGTTGGCGTAGAGCGAGGCGAGGCTGATGTGGGCTTTGGGGTATTTGACTTGTTCATATTGAGTAGGCGGTAATCAAACCAGCTACTGAGATCTTTGAATTGCTGTGAATCGCAAGTGATATGTGCGTCCGTATGGTACGCTTATTGTGTGGTGTTATTCGCACAGACGAGAGGGAAGCATGTCATCGACTGTTCGGAAATCTAGGCCCCGCCACCATGGTTTGTCCGTCCCAGACGACTTCAGTTGTAAGAAGGGCTCAAGCTACGATGCACTCATGCTTATGTGCGCGCTGCCTGCCAATGTTGTCGACTTCTGCCAGCGAGAGGTTTTATGCCACCTCGATAAGTATACAGCGCGCAGTACTGTAGATATAGTCCTGACCTGTTCTTGCGCTACGAAACAACAGGTTCTTTCTAATGATATAAAGGGAACTGTTGAACTTATACAGCCTGGTCTGCTGTACTGCTGCGAGCGATGTAGATCCAGGGGACGGCTGGAGGTGCAAAGCATGTCCACCAAAACGGCTTCGCTCCACCGAAGAGCCAAGACTTTGCTAGCGAGCGAAGCATCGTGAATGGGGTGGAGAAAAGAGGCAAATTTGGCTCCGTCACTGCCGGCTGAGGATTATCAAATTTGCACCCAACACCTTTTTCTGACATGCGGATCCACACGGACTCTAAGGGTCCAATTGCAGACTCGTTCGTTTGGAATATCGCGCCCTCGCTTGCAACGCCGCGCCTGTTGGTACCTAAAATCGGAAAACGTCTCGTTGCTCACCTAGGCCCGACTCCTATTCTCATTTATTAAATCAGCCGCACGACCCGTGCCACTCCAGTTGTCTAGGCAGGGCTTCCATTGGCACACGGTACTTTCAAACGACACAAGGTGCGATACTGTACCACACTGTCGGGATCCCGAGATGCCTCGTGATTCGCCGCGCATGGTCACAGCCGAAGCGCTCTGCTATGCTGTGCCACCGGGACGACTTTGTGCCTTTCCTAGTGGGAACCAACCAACACTAGATCCACAGCGTAAGCCGCTCAGCTATCTAGCCGGGTCCACGCGTTTTAGTGCAGAGCGGTGCTTATTAGGTTTGCGGTACACCCGATTGTGATCTGTCAGGTCGGGCGGTTTGTGGAGGTCTTGTCTTTGAAAACAGACAGGGTGTCTGTGATGCTGCCGGCAAGGTGACAAAGAAACGACCATCTCCTTGTCTCTGCACTCCCAAGGCACACTCGGGAGGGCCTCACCCGGCGTCTCTGTTAAAGAGTTGTGTGCTTTCCCTTTGTGAGGTTACACTCCGCCGGCTGAGCCCAGCATGAACTCCATCAATCAGTTCATGGCCAGTCTGCCTCAGCGGACTCGCCAGATATTCATTATCGTTGGAGCGCTCCTCATCATAATATTGGTCTACTGCATAGGGAACAGCGCATCGACCTACCCACCAGCAATAAAGGGATCAAATGAGAACGTGGCTTCTCGTCCACCTCAGAAGCTCTACGGCAAAGAGTATAAGGGGCGTTCCAAGCCAGATGACATCAACCGGGTCACCAATGACACGCTCGGGTTTTCCAAGATCTTCGTCGTCGGCCTGCCAGAGCGGACGGACAAACGCGATGCGTTAAGCTTGACCGCGGCCCTGACGGGGTTCCACGTGGACTTTGTCGACGGGATCAGGGGCGAGTCGATACCCGACAAAGCAGTCCCGCTCGGAATCGACAGGCACGCGCTCATGGAGACCAACCTGGGGAGCTGGAGGGGCCACATGAACGCGATCCGGAGGATAGTCGAGGAGGACCTCGAGTCCGCCCTGATCATGGAGGACGACATGGACTGGGACGTCCGGCTGCGCTCCCAGCTCGAGGAGGTCGCCAAGGGCTCCCGCGAGCTGCTGGGCGGCGGCCACGGCTCGGACCCGCACTCGCCGTACGGCGACAGCTGGGACGTCCTGTGGATCGGGCACTGCGGCGAGCCCTTCCCGGAGCTCCTGGACGAGAACAAGGACAAGCCGCCCGACCACCCGGGGCTCCAGTACATGAAGCACAAGTACGCCATCGAGAACGACCCTACGGTCCCGCCGCCGGAGCATACCACGGGCCTGGTTGACTTCCACGCCCACCCGCACACGAGGTGGGTCCACATCACAGCGGCGCCCATCTGCACCTTCGCGTACGCGCTCTCGCAGCGGGGGGCGCGCAAGGTGCTCTTCGACCTGAGCGTGGACCGCCTCGCCGGCGCGTTCGACAACGCGCTGGCGGGGCTCTGCAGACGCTCGGTCGCGGCTGTGGGTGAGGAGAATGTGGAGGGGGACCGCGGGCTCGACACGAAGTGCGTGTCGGTCACGCCGCCTGTGTTCTTCCACCATAAGGCCAGGGGGCGGGTTTCTGGGGATAGTGATATCCAGGAGGGTGGTGGGGATGGTGTGCGCGAGAAGGGGACGACGGAGAATATCGTGTGGAGTGCACGGAACAATATAAGGAATATGATCATGGGGACTGAGATGGAGAGCCAGTTCTGAAGGGCACTAATTAGATATATTAATTCCAACTGGTTTCGAGACATGGCCAGCTGATGAGATGAGTCATTGAGGCAATCCGGACCTCCTTGATCTTGAGTGGTTCGGTTCCCTCTCATAACTATGAACTGTTGTTGAAGCTCCCAAGCTTGATTTTGTTTCTTCCCGGGCAGCGCTTTTCACTCTCCCGGAGCAATAATTTTACCAAACTATTACCCATGTACTTGGTGAGGTGAATACGAGGCATCCAGAGTTGGTTGACGTTAACACAAAAAGCCATGTGATGTGTAATTATCAGAGAAGCAGAGAGTGAAAATTGTCTCTTCAGATGTGCAAACTTTGGCTACAGTCAGTGCCTGCACCAACATGCCAGTCAGGGGTCTTGGCAGGACGTCAAAATATTCGAAAGTGCAGAAGCAGCTATTTCTTGCTCTACTGCGCCATTTGTCGACGACCTCACGGCGCCAAGGAAAAACAAATGATTGGTTGCTCGTAGGTATGTAGTCCTTAGTCTTGAAGCCACTTGTCGCCAGAAAGCGGGGCTGTTCAGCTGAAATCCATGGATGCGTGAGAATTCGTTCTTCAAATACAGAGTCAACAGTGCGGATCAAGCCGATAGTCAAGATAATGGATCATGATACGGCGGAGTTTCTTGGATCTATACACCAGAGCCGGCTAGATAAGTTGCTACTGGATGTGTCTAACTGCTGTTCGAGCCCGACACCGGTCACGATTCTGGAGGTCAAAGGACACAAATGCAGTAAGCTCAAGGGGGGCCGAATTCAGCAATTCCTATATTCCTTGGCTGACCTGGGCGACGTAGATCTGATCGAAGATCTCGACGAAGATGAGCTTGGCAGATACCTCAATCCGAGTCAAAGCACTGCAACCGAGGCACAGACAAAGATTGTCACCAAGCCAGCCTCGCTGAAAGTATTGTGAGCTACCTCACTGGCCCCATGACCCAGTTGTATCGCATCTCACATGTTATTTTGGACATAAGCTTCATCAAGCCGACTCTTGGTGACGACCAGCTACATACACATATCAATCACGCTGTGTTGAAGCTCTTGCATAAAAAGGCTGGCCTCACGGCTAGCTTCATGACCGATGTCTACGAGAGCCCTGACTGGACCGTATTTCCCACTGTGTCCTCTACTGCTTCAAAACGATCTTCAATCGGTACGTCCTCTTTGAACTGCTTGTGCATTCTTATAACCAGGTGGCTGATAATTATAGCACTGCAATATGGATTCTGGTTCTGGAGAGACAACTCCACCCACACATTCACACAGCTCGTTGCAAGCGCCGAGGGATTCACCTACTTCTGTATTAACTTCCCAGCCGACTTGCAAGCAAACATAATCCAGGTTGCGAAGGAGAATCGGCCTGAAATATGCAAGCCCCTCTTCCTAGACACGATGGTTGCGGATGGACTTCTGAAATCCTATCGCCACGCGATTGAGGATCAGAGGGCGGCTTTGCTGCGAATCGTATGTTTTTCCTAGGCCCCGAGCATAGAAGTACAAAAGCGGTAACCGTAACATCACAAACAGGAGAAAGACCAAGATTCATCTTGCCTTGACCGTCGGGCTGAACAGCTTCACAAGATTGCTATCAAATGGCACACCATCCGGAAAGACTTGTCCGACATACGGGAACATATTGTGCACCTCCGGTCTATCACCGAGGGAAAGGCCTCCATGGCGAAGGAAACCATGGAGCTGCTAAAGAGCCCCGATGCCGTCAACGCGCTGGAGGCACTCGAGTCCACATGCAGATTCTGGTCGCGATGGGTGACGACGTACCTCGAGAGGACAAACATCAGGATCAATCTGGTAAGCATGGACAACCGACCCAAATCAATCAACTGAGTGTCAAGACTGAGTTTTCTTCTGCAGATGCATCACCTAGCCGCCCAAAACACAAGCACCCTCGCGACAGACGTGGCACTCCAGACCCAGCGCGACAGCGTGTCCATGTTCACGCTGGCCATGGTGACTGCCGTGTTCCTGCCGGGGACCTTTGTCTGCGTACGTCTCCCCGACGTCTTTTCTCACTTTCCTTACCGCAGGCCTCTCGGCGATAAACACTGATGACTCTTCACCAGTCTGTACTCAGCACCACTTTCTTTAGCTACGACGGTACTGTGTTTGCAATCTCCAGCTGGTGGTGGATCTTGCCCCTGACTGCCGCTCCTCTGACCGGGCTGGTCATGTTCCTCTGGTTCTGGTGGTTCCGGCAGCGGCTCAGTCGGGACCATGCGAGCTTGCAGACCCGGCGGATTGTGGTTGAGAGTGCAGAGTCCAGGTCAAGCATGGCTGGCTCTAAGTGATCGAAGAGACTTGGGAGGTATAAGAGAGACGGCCCAGTACTCTGGAGTATTGAGCATCAAACACCTGCGATGATGATGTCCTGACCTTATTGACACTAGGGAATAGCCAGAGAATATGTTCAAATGCGACTTTTTCTCTTATACGCTGAATGTGGCCAGAAATCAGCCATGTTTCTTCTAAACCCGGTCTTTTCTGATGCAAATCCGTGGATAACACAAATTCTGATGCAAGAGCATCACAAGTTGTCTCAGGTATTTTGAGGCATACACATGTGGAGCGATCCAAACAAACAACACATGCTGAACTGTCCCTTTGTCGATCTCCCCTTCAATCCTCCTCCCTATCACAAGCGACAGCACCGGCCTTCCCCTCCGTTGGCATGAGAGACTCAGTGCCAATACACCGAGCGCTGACCGGATTGCTCGTGGAGCCACTATTCGTCCGGCGTGCTTGATGCAGAAGCCAAAGTCGACTGTTTCGATCGTACTCGCAGCTTAGTGCATGCACCATGAAACTTTCTTGTGTCAGTCATTTCACATGTGCCCATTTCTCAAGTGCGGCTAGACGAGTTGAGCCATTTTTTTCAGCCTGTGAAATAGTAGGAAAGGCGACTATTTTGATCCTAGATTGAGTCAGATTTGCCGTTGCAAGTGCGTTACTGATTCACATCGCCTTGCAAGCCGCTGTCATTCACAAGCCATCTTTTCACAAAATTCACATCCTCCTTGAGGACATGGAAGATCCGCCGACAAGATTCGTGGCTCAACCGGCAAACTGTGGGTCACAGAAAATGGCAGGAATTTCTGTGAAGTTGCATCCTCGAACGGATTTGATGGGTTTCGGCGGGCTTCGACCTCGTCCAATTATCCTCCGATCCCAATGTTGCTAACTCCAGCGCCGGGTGGAGTTTTGGCCGAGAGCTTACCGGATTCCATGTCCCACAGGCAGAAATCTTCTGAAGTTTCCAGAAGACCCTGCATGACCACCTGGGCCGGCGGCTCCTCTAAATATACCCACCGCGGCGAGACGCTCCACCGCTAAAGCACCAGCGTGACAGCTCGAGATTATCTAAGCGCGGACCGTTGTGAATGAGTTGGCTGGCTCGGGAGGGCCGCTTCTGGAGCAGGCCGTGGCAGCCGTGCAAGCCTCACTCTATGACTCCTCGATGGTGAGTCCCAGCCGTCAGGCGAGAGTCATGAGCCTATGACGCCCGGAGTCGTCGATCGATCTGTGCGGCGAAGGGCCTGACGTAAATATGTCGACGCGCCGCTAAAGAACATCACGTTAGTCGAAGGCAATTCCCGTCCTGCTGCACCACTGCCATTTCTTGTAAATGACAAGAGTCGATTGAGGCACGATCCCGGCAAGGCCAGCCACTATCCGTGGGGAACACGCACTGGCGTGATCAGGTGAACGCGCAGGCATCTGTCCCAGATATTTTGTGGGAATGCAATTGCGGGCAAGTCCAGCTGCCAGGGCGACTGGCGGGCGCACACCAGGAGGAAAAGGGGGCGTGGATCGTGGGTTGGGATTTGGGAGGAGAGGGACTCGGAGAGCGCAAAGCACTCGACGATGGGGGGAGAGAAAGGCGAGCGAATGAGTCAAGGTGCTTTCTCGTGTTAGCGTGAGTGCACCAAAAAAAATGTGGGAGGACGGGGCGACCAAGAAGGTTTCTGCACCTGCACACCACCCGCAAAAAAAAAAGTTCGGTCGTGCGTCCAGTGTCCGCCGCCGTGCGCCGGCATCGTGAGCCAGCCAGCCTCATCAGATTCTTTCGTGTCGTGTTGTGCATCGTGACAAAGTCGCCACCGGGAACCCTGCTCACGGACGGTCCCAACTATGGGACTATTGTCTGTTAGCTGTTAAGACAGGCATCCGGCATGCTGCTGGTCTGGCACCACGGGGGGTGACCAGATTTGAATCGGCGCCAAGCGGTTCTTCTCCATGGGCCCGGGCTTGCTTGGCTGCTTGGCTGGCCGATCTGCTGGTCTTGGTCTGCTCCGTCCGTGTCCTCAAACAGCGTGACAGCTGGTCCTGTCTCCGGACTGCCGGGCTCTCTCCTCACCACAACAATTGACTACTGCCGGTGAAGTGAGTGGGACAAACTGACTGACTGACAGAGGCAGAAGAAGATCGGCAGGTGGTCTAGGCCGTCCGAGTTCGCGCACGCCTCATGGACTGATGGAGCGATGGAGGGGTGCAGACGCCCTTCTAGTGGGTGTCGTCTGAGGGGAGCTCCATCGTATGATCGATAGCGGCTCGCTGGTTTCATTCCGCGACGTGTCCGGCTCAGTAATGCATCTGGTGGGGCGGGTGACAGGCGCCCGAACAGTGGAATCTCGTCGAGCTCGGCTCGAATCTAGATTCCAGACATCGTGATTCCCTTGGGTAATGCCTTTGACGGGCATCTCACTATTTAGCCCGCTGCTCCCGTCTCTCCCTCTCTGTCTGTCTGTCTGTTGGAATCGCCATCACTCCAGTCCATACATACCAAACATATATCAACACACGATATCAACAAACAACCAACAACCATCATCCATCACAACAGCGCTCTCCAGACTCTCCAGGCTCCACACCAGCTGCACTCCAGTCTCTAGTCCGGCCTATATCGACCTTGACCAGTCCCACAACTTTTCCAAGTTCTTGGACACAGAAACACACACACATACACAAACACACACACAGAAGTACTCATGGCTTCCCCGTACTCCACCATGCAGATCGCCGCCGGCGTCCCTGCCGCAGCTGCCACCCCCAACGCCGCCCTGCGCACCCAGGCCCAGGCCGCACTGGCACAGCTCGCCGAGGACTTTGCCGTCCTCGAGGACTCGGACCCCGTCAGCGCCTTCGAGGTCGCCCGCACCCCGATGCGCCGCCGCGGCGGCACCCTGCGCCCGGGCAACTTCGAGTACCCTACCTTCAGGCAGGGCCGTATGCCCGGTGCCGTCTGCGGTTGAACAGACCACAGATGGAAATGGTCACCAGCTTTCTTATTCATGGTGACCATGAGAACAACAATCTACGCGCGCCGCGTCGAGCGAGTGAATCGTCCCGCCGAGGGAGACGATCTAACTCAATAGGCTCGACGCCAACCCTCAGCCGGACGTGAGCGTCTCCGTCTACGTGCTGCTTCAAAAACAACCATGGCAAGCATTATCATCACTGCATGAGCTTCGCCAATGAGAAAACCCACCAGCCATCACTATTGGCGTCCCGACAGACAGAGGACACCAGAGAGCAGGACGGGGCCAGAAAACAATTGGGCAATTCGAGAGGAGGACCAACTGCACCGACGCAATGATGACATCTTGTCGTCGGGCAGATGCTCGAGGCTCGCCACCGGGGGCGAGTTCTCAATTGAGTGGGGGAGGAAGGCAATGCATTCATTGCTTGGACATTAGATTATAGATAGACAGCACATCGTGACGTTGCAAAACGTATGAGCGAGGCTTTGCACCAAGTGCCACCACACAATCAAAAATGATACAACCATTCAATCATCTCAATTCCAGACCACAAGTGTTCTTCTCAATGCCCGCGTGACGTGTCCGTTTCTATTCTAAATTACTGCCGATCCTGAATTGCTCGTGATCAACTGTATGAGAACAACGGCCAACAACAACCACCCACACACACACATAAACATACACTGATGCAGGAAAACCGGGCTCTGTGCTGATCCGGACCTCCCCAGCTGGGAACCTCATCTCGATACAACCCCTCCCACCGATCAGCAACCTTCTGGACCTGACACCGTTGCACTGGCCAGGATGACAGGATACCTCGGCCCTCGCCTGCATCTGTTGTCTGCAAGCGAGACCAAACCTCTGAGGCGAGCCCGTGCGGCCCAGAAGGGTGAGAGCTAGCTTTCCCCGCGCTCTTGCTCGCCGATCGTCGAAGAGAACTGAGTAATGTGCCCGCTGCTGCTTTTGCTGCTTGCATGAGTGTCCCCTGTTGATCCTGCCTTCCTGTGCATGACTGGCACACAGCCACCTCTTGTGGGCTGTTGGATTTGGTCGAACGAAGTAGGGCGATGGACGCGTAATGTCGACCCAGATTATGGCGAAGCCAGATGTTTTCCCCTGTGATTGAATGCTACTGCATCATGCACGCCTTCTACTCTTTCAATGCTCGATTTGATCGTCTTGACCATCAAACCCGATTTGTTCTGACACTGCTGCTTTTACTTTTGCTGTTGCTGATGCTGCTGTCTCCAATATTTGCGAGGATGAGTGATCTGGAAGAGTCTCACTCATATATACCCAGCAAAGATGTGGGATAGAAACGACCGTAACCGTTGATCCTTGACACAAGCATATAGTGTAGAGTCATCAAAGTACCCTATCATTGACTTGCCAACGTTCAAGACTCTTACAATACAAGGTCTGGCGCGTACACACGCTCTTTCTCCCCACAAGTGTCTGCTGTATGTGATTATCCCAACCAGCATTTTTCTCAAATTTCAGAGGAGCAACTACACTTTATGAACTCTTTTCCTAGTGAGGCGTTCGGCTGTGGAAGCTGTACTTTGGGACTCCGTAGAGAATTGGAGAAGTGTCGGGAGCCGTATTCTCTTAAGCCCATGGCACCCATGGCACCCACGATAAAAAGACACCAGTTTAGAGAAGCAACCATACTTGCTACTTATTCAAGTTGCTTCCTCAGGTTTCCAGGGCTCTTGAGGACTCTCAACAAGCACTGAAGAGTGACTGATCACTCATTTCCAAGAGTCTCGAATTACGAGTACCAACCAACTCCAAGTAATCGACCGCACTCAGTAAACCTCAGACGACCTCAATATTAGCAGAGTCTTCACGCAATTGAATTGTTCTTCCTTGCTATGATTGCTAGTCGGACGGGTACAATAGCTTCCAGGGCCAAGGACGGTGAAGAGGAAGCGCGAACCACCTTGGGTAATCCGGTGCCTAGACAAGCCGAACAGCGGGCTTGAGCAACCAGGCTGCCTTGACCGGTCAGACGACCCCGCCAGTCTCCAACCATCGTGAGGTGGAGCAGAAAGTAGTGCACACGACAGCTCAACAGAAAAGAAGACGAAGCATGCAGGCGTGCAGGCACGGGAGGTCTGGGCTCTCTCCTTCGTGTTTGCTACAGTGGGGCTCCCCATGCGCGGGGTCCCGCAGGTCCGCCCGGCTTGCCGTTTTGAGAGAGCTTGTGAGCTTGCCAGACAGGCCAGAGAGCTTTCACCTGCAGGCACACCTGCACGCCTGCATGCAGCCAGCTCAAGCCCCCCCGTTGCCCCGTTGCTGCGTGAGTCGTTTCAGGGACCCACCGCGGCCACAGGCAGGGCGGTGGAGGGGTTGTTTGTGTGTGTGTGGTGTCCCGCCAAGGGGAGCCGCCCGCCCTGCCGCCCCATACTGCCCTGGCCTCCCCACAGCAGGGTGTCATGCGAGCCTTTCTAGACTCCCTTGGTATTGATCTCGTGTGGGCAGATCCAGTGCTATTGTAGGATGTGATCGTCGCTGTGCTGATAAAGTCTATGCTGCTGCTATGAACCTTGTAAGGGTGAGAGTGAAGAAGAAGAGGAAGAAGGGGCCCCACACATCGTCGGCCGGGAACACGGTTGGCTATGCGCTTCTCGTCGCAGAGTTGGGCGAGTTGCCCGTCTGCCCCGGGCACACCATCATGCGCCCTCCTCGTACGTTTCGCTGGTCCTTGCAGGATGCTTGTTGCAACGGCCGCCGTGGGAGACGCAAGGCCGTGAATCGAGATCGTGGGTGACACGTAGGCAGCCTGAGCGATCTGACGATCTGGCGGCTGGAGCTTGAGGGGATGAATGGATCACAGCCCAAGAGACGGCAGCAACTCGCCGTAGACTGCCCGCTCCAGCTCATCCCACACTCTTGACGCGGCAGCGTCCGGGTGCGGCAGGATGTTCGTGATCATGGTCGCACCTATGCCGGTCGCAGGGTCGATGAACCAGCGTCCGTTGCAGAGCCCCGCCCACATCATGCTGCCCTTCCTCCTCTTCCCGGGCGAGTCCGCCATGTTGATGACCCCGCTGATGCCGTGGTCCAGCGGCATCCCCCTCTCGAAGTCGGGCACGAACCCGTCGTGGAACAGGTCCGTCAGGAACTTGAGCCACGCCCTCTGCTCGTCCGTCAGCTGCGGGCGCACCATCTCCCCCGCGGTCGCCGTCTTCAGGAGCGCACCCTCCTCCCCGCCACCGGCGAGAGACCCCAGCAGGGCCTGCAGCAGCCGAGCGTAGTCCGCGGCAGTGGTGTACAGCCCGGCGCCGCCGCTCTCGACGTCACTCTCCGCAAGCGCGGGGAACGGGTCCTCCCCGGCCCCGAGCTCTCCCGTATCGGCATCCCGCCGCGACGACGGCACAGTCCTTTCACGCACGTGAGGTAGCGTGTCCCTCCGGAAGGTAGAGTCCTCCATGCCCAGCGGTTTAAAGAGGTTCTCCGCCATGTAGGCCCCGAGCCCCTTCCCCGAGACCGCCTCGACGACCTGCCCGGCCCAATCGACCGCGGTGCCGTAGTACCACCCGCTGCCAGGCGGGAACTTCAGCGGCGTCTCCCACGCGCCCACCGTGCCGCGGAGCTCCTCGTCGGGCGCGCGCCGGACGTGTTTCGCCCACCGCGCCAGGTCGGGGTCCCCAGAGGCATAGCCCAGACCGGCCGTATGCGTGAGGAGGTGCCGCAGCGTGATGGGGCTTGTGTTCTCCTCGAGGTAGGGGATGTCCGCGCCGACGAAGCCGCGGAGCAGGGGGAGCCGGCCCAGCGCCGGGACGAGGGGCCGTACGTCGTCGTCCAGCCCGATCAGCCCGCGCTCCACGAGCTGCATCGCGCAGGTGGCTGTCGCGAGCTTGGTCATGGAGGCTACCCAGGTGAAGGACGAGGGTTGGAACTTGGGGGAGTCTAGGGGTGGGGCTATGCGCCCTGCTGAGCCTTGGTAGATTATCCCTGGGGAGTT
>JACBFG010000014.1:788784-825563 GCA_013435955.1 Diaporthe sp. HANT25 | reverse complement strand
GGAGGGGGGGGGGGGGGGAGGGCTCACCATCCTTGTTTACGACGACAAAGGCCGCGCCGAGGAGCTCGTCCTTCGTCGTCTTCTCGCCCTTTGCCACGCAGGCGTCGAGGATCTTGTCCAGCTTCTCCATTGTGAAGAGTAGGCTATGGGACGGATAACGTCCTACGTTGTCAACAATGAGCGTAGTAATGTTTATCCGATGCTATTGCGCGTGAGTGAACTGGCCTGAAGTTTAATGGTCGTTGTGGGGACGTCAGTGCAGGGAAACTGCAGCACGCCCTCTTTCTCCCCAGTATAGACCTCGATTACATGAGGGATATAATAGCATGACCCTCGCATGTGTCGTAGGTGGCCATAAGCTCACCAACAGTTTTGGTCTTCTACAGCCAGATGGAGAAATTGCGCCACGAGACCTTTTGACCAGACCCAACCAATCTGGCTCAAACCAATTATATCTCCTGCACCAAACTAAAGACGGAGAAGGTCACAGAAGTAATGTTATCATGACTATCTGGGAGGAATAGAGGGGAGAATCATCAGCGGCCAGTGAGGAGGCATCTACTCGCTAGCCCCTTTGGGCTGGCGCTATGCTTGAAGTTGTTTTGACTTCATCGGCTGCTGGGGGGCTCGAGCAAGTAAGCCGCATAAAACAATGAGTTGTTACTGAAGTGATAGGAGGAAGGAGACCCAAAGTATTTGTTCTTCCGGTGGGAAAGGCCGTTAGAATGGCGTCGCTCATCACGCTGTTCCTGCCTAATACATGTGAACTGGCAGCACTTCTAAGCAAGATATCACGAACTCCCAATGCTTGCCGTCGTATTTTATTATAATACCACGCTGGAAGTCGGAATAGATAGGTCAGAAATATATGAGAAAATCAGAAAAGCCCTTGTCGATCTGCAAAGCATGCAAGACGGTCCATGAAGCCATTTACATAGTCCCCTCCTTTGTGGGAGTGCCTGAAGGATGTCAGCTACAGATCATATTAGTTAACCTTGATTACAGGAGTAGATGAATACTTCAAGTGACACGCCCCGGTGTTTGCATTCTCTTTTTGAGATTCATTCCCGGATTCCTCGTGTGTAATCCGTTCTCTTTGAGTAGATACAACGAGTTTTCCTCTGTGAGACCACCAGCTCGCACAGTCTGCCGTGTATACCAGACTACAGAAGTCATTACGAGTGAACACTTCATGACAGCAGAAGGCCACTTGCCTAAAGCTAGGCAGCTTCATGTGAATCTCCATCTCCGATTTTCACACAGAAACAGCCCCCTGGCGGGTTGCTCTGAGGTTTGCAAACTTAATGAGAGAGTCAAAACACATCTCAAGAAAAGAGATTACCTTGAAATCAAGGACTCTGCCTTTAGGGGCGTTGTTGGGTGATGGGCTCACGATAAAATAGCAATGATACCGCTCTACCAAGGTCAACGGGTCGGCCATGATAACCGTCGAAAACAAGGTGTGTTCGAATCTTCGGTGTGAATAAGAAGCACAACTGGCTTGACATCAAGTATCCATTATGTTAATGCGTATTTCGTGGCAATCGAGAGCTGAAGATATGACGTGGCGATGGACCTGCCACCACTTTATTTTCGCCCAGCTGGAGGGTGGGCAGCCATGCATCTCACTCCAACACTAGGCCACACGCTTGCTGTTGCTGTACGAAGTAGACAACGACGCAGGATTGGTAGCCTTGCGCTATGCAGGAACATGTTCTTTGACTTGTCATACACTGACAACGTCAGTGGTTGAGAAGAGTGCAACGTAGATGCCGAGAAATACAGTAAATTGTAAATGTTGTGTGGTCAGTGGGAACAGCACCCTCATCGGTACAAGGGAGCCCGCGCTTCCGCTCTGTGAAGTTGAGGATCGCCGGCGTGCTCACGCTCGGAGCCCTGTTCCATGGCGCGCGACAGGACAACCTATCCCGGTGCCAATATAGCCGGTAGTGTCTCTCTGAATGGGCGTCGGAAGCAGCTACCCTGACCCTCAGATTGCGCGCATTGTGAAGCAGTTGAAGAAATGCTGCGTTCGGATAAGGAGTGTGGTTGTATGTTGTGATTGATTGTTTATACATATCGTTACAATTCTATGATTGTGAGGCCTTGGGTATGTGTCCCCTGAGTGTCCCCTAGTCAACGCCAGCCTGGTAATGCAAGGACGCTGCTTTTCGGCCTACTGGTCTTCGCTGAGAAAGAACCAGTTATATATCAGATATCCGTAATATGCCATGCCAGACCCCGACCAATGCTGATCTGATTCCTCATTCCGTCAGAGCGAATACACCCCGGTATGTGGCGGCTTGGCCATCGAAGCCATCGCATTGCGACACCTCGGGACAGGTACCGACTGAGCGCTTCGTAGTGGCCAGGGTTCTTGTACGTTCTCATCGTCAAACCGATTCGTGAAGAGCCAGCCCTCGCACCGATGCTCGAATTTGCGCCAGTCCTTGTGTTTAGTGTTTATTTCTTCTTCGTGTTGCCCTCGAGGTACTTCTTGAATCTTGACAGGTGGTAGTTGATGTTGTTCTTCTTCTTGGGCGGTGGCTTTGGCCCGTCCATGCATTCGCGTAATGCTTGCTCGATGACTGTGCATCCGGCCGATGCGTATCCTGCTGATGCCCAGCATGCTGTACGACGACCATAGTTAGCAGAGTGCCTTTGACCGAGATGCATTTTCAATAGTCAACAGTCGGACACTTGTCCTTGTATAAGGACCCCTTGCTTCTTTGGCAGTGTTCATGAAGCCTCGCATTCTTGCTGGCCACTAAGACATTCCCAGTTGCCACTGGGCATGGTGTGTCACGATGTCCTTGACCGGGGAATAGCCGCTCTTCTGACAATGCTCCCACAAACATGCCTTTCCTCGCCAAAGGCCTGCCTGACATCGCACAAAGCTATCGCCATAGAAGTGGTTGGCGCGGCCTCGGTTTTGACCACTGGCATGATGTGTTGGCGAGCATCTCCGGATCAACACGACTGCGCATCAGGTGGCCATTCTCCCTAGCGGATGAATACCAAGTTGACTCCTTCGGCCCGTCAAGAGATGCCTCTTGAGAGATCCAGCACAAGACTGGCAGTTCAAACTCCGCGCCGCGTCAGAGCTTGGACAGCGCTCCATCCCGCCCTCCACTTGCGCCATCTCTTCTGCCCGGGGTTCTGTGATTCGAATCCTGCTCTTGGGCCTGCGCTTCAAGAATTGGTACAGCGCTCGCTTCGGAATCGCCACTTTGAGGTACGTCTTTGCCGTCAATTGCTCTTGAGCCTTCTTCCATCTCCTGTCTAGCTCCATTTCGATGTTGTGACGGTGGCGCCAAGAGCTCGATCCGACTGCGCCCATGCTTGAATCATTCTGCTCTCCCCTATCCAAGACAGATATTGATATAACCAGACCACGGAATCTCGTGTCCGGTAAATCCGCCCAAAGTATGTCGCCACTCGACTTCGAGTTCACTGCAAATCCAGGAAGCAGTATGCGCAGATTCTCCTGCCTTGATCACTTACCCAGCACTGAAGACATGATCGGCACACATGGGTTGCCCTCCTGCTTATTGGGATTCCTCACTCGCAGAACCCTCACTGGGGGCAAGCGGATGGGCTTTTTGACCATGTTGGATGCGACCAACTGCGACTTTGCCCGGCGAGGGCGTCAATTTCGGATGGATGGGGCTCGTATATCGATTTGTGGCGTGCTCCGTTGCAGCGGTCGAGGGCCGATATGTTTTGTCCGCGAGGAGTGACTGGGAGTATGGCAGCGTGGTCGTCAGGGTGTTGCTCCCGGAAAGGTCGTCGTGTCGAGGTTGTACTCATAGCTTAGATGTCGAGCTTCTGATTGAATTGACTGCCAAAGTTTTAGATGGCCCGTGCACCGCTGCACCGTGGGGTTGCACTTTGCCTGCCCCCTGCTCGCCTGCCCGCCCACCCCTGCTCTCAATTGCCCCACAGGGGCACGGCCAGCTGTCTGCTTGCTCATTGGCGCTAGCTCCCCAAGTAAACATTGAAAATCCCGACCTGTTTCCTGGACCACCACCAGCTTCCAAGAGCCGATCTGACCTCGCAGGTGTGACAATCCCAGCACACCACCACGCGACTCGACTCGACTCGACCATTGCGCACCGCGACAACGAGCTGCATCTTTGCGAATCGAATAAAAAAATCGTACCGCAGCCTATTCTTTGTCCCACAGCACTTCAATTGATCGAATTCTTGTTTGCGGCCGATTTTATTGAGCCGTTTTCCCTTACTCCAAACGTTTGTTTACTTCACTTTGACGACCCAACCAGAGCTGATCGTAGTATCAAACCGGCTTGTGCGCGCCAACATGACGCGCAACACCACCAAGGCCACCGAGGCCTGGGAGGACTCCGCCTCTCGAGGCGAGATGGACTGGCTCAAAGACACGTAAGTATCTCGTTTTCTTTTCCTTCACGCGTCAATTGGTGCACTATTCGTCTCGCGCGGTTGCTCACGCCTCCCGCCGCCGGCTATCTAGGACCTTCGTGGCGGCCGACTGTTTCCTGCCTCCCAGCAACTACCAACCTCACACCTGGGAGCGCATCGCCGTCCCTCCTGCGACCTCGGGCCACGGAAATGGACGCATCTACAAGCGCGTCCCTGGCCGGGGTGTGGACCGCAAATACAATGTGGTCGCAGCCGAGCTCGACAGCCAGGGCTTTGACATGAGAAAGCGCGTCAAAATGACGAGCCACAAGAGCGCCTGGGGCCTGCACACCTTCGACCCCCGGTATGAGACGGCGATGAACGATCAGGATGAGATCGCCGAAGCCAGAGGTAGGTTGTTATCTGGAGATGGTGTCAGCAGTCTCCCATGTCGCGAAGGCCATTGCTAACAGTCTAAATAGACCAGGTGAAGAACGCATACATGCAGATCGCCCGGGACAACGAGACCATTCGAAAGAACGCGCGCCCTACCAAGCGATCCACCTACGATCCATCTCAGCTGACGTGTACACCCCGAAAGCGACACAATACTCGCTGGCCCATCACCCCTCCCACGTGGGACGCCATGATCGCCGAGTGGCAACCACTGATCGTCTTCGAGATAGACATCTCCGAAATTGATGAGCCCGCATTCTGGGAGCAAGAGAACGCAATGGCCCTGCAACAGCGCGACCAGGAGGCGCAGGAGGTGCTGCGCCAGATCGCCCGCAAGCGGGCCAACAGGCGGTCCAAGAAACGCCGCAGCGTTGTCGAGCGTCCGTCGCTGAGCACCATCTCGGAGGGGCCTAAGGAGCCCTCTGGAGTGCCAGCAAAGTATCGGCCAATGTACACCGCACCCTCAAAGAGGTGGTCTGCCGCTGCAGAGAGGTATTTCACTATGACAGCCACGCCGACAGGGGTCACCGTCGACGATGCGGAGGAAGACGAAGACGGCAGTGAGTCTTCGGATATCGAGATCACCAACCATCGCGGCCACTTCCGTGCCCCTTCGTCCCCACTATCTTCTCGATCAGCCACCACTGCAGCTTCCAATGGTGACACTCAAGATCATGTCGAAGTCACAAATGAGCGCGGTCGATTCCGTGCCCCTTCATCGTCTGTGTCTTCCGAGTCCGCCACCACTACCGCTTCCAATCGTAAGCGCAGGGCACAGAACGAGCACATCGACCAGCGAAGCCCGGTCCGCCGCCGATCCTCGCTCTCGCCATCACGGCCCACAACCGATATCACTGCTGTGGCTGTATTCGACCAGCCCACGCCCAAAGTGCACACCGAGCCAGAGCACGAGACTAAGAGACGTGTCTCCCTCGACAATGCACGACGCAGCGACAGACCAATCCAGATGACGTCCTTTAAGAAAGTTCGCACCTGGGTCGCTCGTACGTTCAGCGGGCGTCGTCGCAGCTTTGCGGAGGCTATAGATGAGCAGGACGAGCAGGACGAGCGGCCTCATACGAAACGCCGACACACCCTCGACGTTGACGTGGGAAGAAACCCAGACATATTCGGCCAGACGGCTAGCCGTAAGCAGGAGCTTCTTTCTGACAGCAATGCCGTACGCTCCACCGCCCCAGAGACGACCCTCCCTGGCCCTATCGTACAGATGGAGAACCAAGCCGAGGAGACACGAGCACCTCCGATTGAGAACGGAACCCCTGCAGCCCAAGAGGATTCCCTGTCAGATTTGGCCAGTGAATTCTCCATGGCACGAAATGCGAAGCACCAGGAGAAAGCAGCTCAGCTGGAGGGCTCAACGCCCATGCCTGGCAAGAAGATGGTCGGCATAGACTGGAACGCCATTGCGAACGTCGATGATAAGATTAGAGATCTGCTCGACCGCAAGGCTGACCTCGTGTTCGGAAAGGATACGACTGTTGACAAAGATGGTGATGGAGACACTCTTTTGTTGGACGGAGATGAGGCGCAGCCTTTCGAGGAGAGCGTTCTTAACCGTATCATGAGTGTTCTCGAGCCTGATGAAGACGAAGATACTGAGATGGAAATCCCTGATACCGACACTCTTGCTCCTAAACTAGATGTCACCGAACCTTCTGCGACCGACACATTTAGCGCTGACTCGCCTGTCGCCAAGTCACCTACTCTCGACTCACCGATGCCTGACTCACCAACACGCGATCTGCCCACAGCCATGGACACGACTGTTGAGACATCGTCCAACACCGTCATGGCTGATGCGCATGTTTCCGGGGAGCTCGCGGCCATGTCACAGCCCGCTGAAACTCCGGAACACGATGCTGTTGCCGCCATTACCGAGTCTGCCGCCATGATTGACACAGCCATTTCCGAAGAGCTCGAGGCAACATCGCAGCCTCTTGAAGCCTCGAATGGTGATTCTCATGCGGCCACTACCCAGCCCAGAACCATAGGTGACACATCCATTTCTGACGAGCCTGCGGCCATGCCACAGTCCACGGATGCTCCAGAGCAGAGCTTGGACACAGCCATAACAAACGGGCCGGCGCCAAATGCATCCACTTCTGAGCAGCCCACGACTGAATTCCAGTCTGTTGATGGAGGCCAGTCCGTCGACGGAGGAGATCGTGAATCCGGTACAGGCGAGTCTACAATGTCAACGGCCCAGCCACAGACTACTGAGGCGCAGGATGGCGACTCCCACGATGACTCGCAGCTCGAGGTGCTGCATAGCTTCCTCCGGCGTGCTCAAATGAGTGCTCAAATGAAGTCAAAGCGAAGGGAGTCCATGACGATGTTCACAGGCTCACCGAGAGCCCAGGTCGAAACTGGCATAGCTCTCAAGAGCCCTCGAAAGCCTCTTGGACAAAAGGACGCCAACCTTAGCCCCAGCCCAAGCAAGAAGCGCAAGCTCAAGGAAGTCGAAGAAGCCCCCTTGAACATGACGAAAACCAGCCGTCTCGTTAAGCCTGACCTTGAGGATACTATGCCCCAACCACTGCGCAAGAAGCGCAGAAAGGGCGGGGAGAACGACTCTCCAGACGAGATCTTCAACCCAGAGATGGCCATGTCACAGAGCCTCACACAGAAGGGATCTTCCGGTGGCCCACGCCGCTCTAAGAGGGTGGCTACTACCAAGCCTGCAGAGCCTGTCACACCATCGCACATTCCTGTCCGGCTTCCAGGCTCCTTTGATGCCGACATGCCCGCCGTCTCGACCGCAGGCCTTATGCAGCGAAAGACGGAGAAGGATCTCGCCACGTTGACGCGTACTAACACTCGCCGAAACAAGGGCGCCGCCCTCCCGGTTCCTGCCCGTCTTGCTGGCCTCTCCCTGCCAGCAGACACCGGCGCCGATCCCTTCATCTCCCCCAGCAAGGCTGCTGGGCTCCGGGCCTCCCAGCGCGGGAAGTCCGTCCGCTGGGATGAAACCTTGGCCAGGTTCCAAGGTGATGATGGCGCCAGCCCTCCCGCTGCTGCTGCCGCCGCGGCTCTCACCGCCGCGGCTCCGGCTGTGGTTCCAGCTCCGGCTCCGGCTGTTGTAGAGGAACCCACTACCCCTGATCCTATCCCGATCACTGAACCGGCCACTCCCTCTGCCTCCGTCCCCGCATCTGCCCCGGCAGAGTCGGAGAAGAAGAAGGCGCTCCGGCCTCGCACCTCGAGGCTGCCGGCGGCTGTGACTAAGACGCCCACGAGACCTAAGACGGCGTCTGCGAAGAAGCCGACCACGGGATCGAAGCCGGCGGGTGTGTCAAAGACACCAAAGACTCCCAAGGCGAAGGCGGCCGCGACCCCTTCGCGCATCACCCCCACGCCCACGAGGAGGTCTGGCGCTGTGGGAGCGCGGCTGGGGACCCCGGCTGCCAAGCGCAGGGGGAGCTCGAGGGGTTAAGGATGATGAGGGGGAGGAGGACGCTGATTACGAGATGATGAGGTTGATTGATTGATTGTTTTTCTTGTTTTTCAAATTGTTTGACTAGATACCCTGCCCTAGATTGGCACTTTGCGAGGACGTCATAGACGAATCAAAAAATGGTTCAAGTAAATCTACCACGCTGAGTTCGCGCTGTGAATTGTGTTATGCCTGGCCCAAGCAGACAGCCCACGAAGAGACACTTCCTTGGTCGATGGGTATTCTGGGTGGCCCTGGTCATCTGCTAGTCTGCCCCGGCTGGAACTGAAGACACATAAGCTGCCCCCATATCATTTGAGCAAAGGAAAGATCCTCACCAAGAACTTCTCATCCATCTGCCAATCTGTTCAGGTTCCTGCATCAATAGACTGACATGCCACATTTACAGCTCGATTGCACAACGACGAGATGGCACAAAACCTTAGCATTTCTCTTTTGAGCCATGTGAAGCTGCTAGAAACGGCAACAGAAAAGGTTAACATGCTATGGATATGAGGATGAGCATTATCAATGTGAAAATCGCCTTGAGAGAGTAGCCTGTGGGCAACTGGATCGCATTCCTATACATGGTGCCTAGTACCTGTGGACTAATCGTACGTACGGGCAGTGTGCTTTTGAGGCGATCTTCCACGTAGTAATAGGAAGCAAAGCTAAGAGAGGACGCAATTTCTCGTTCGGTAGGTAGGGAAGGACCAGTGTTGTCGAAGGCAAATCTTGCAAGACCTCTGTCGCAGATATGATGCCTCCCATGGCCTTCCACGTTGTTTTACCACCCATGTTCTGGCTGGCTATACGGGCTCCTGTCACGCTTCCCCCATCTCACCGAGTCATACTCTTCACCCATAATCATCCTCTCCAGCATCTTCTCATCCGCCTTACGATCTCCGTCCGCGCCCCGGTACAGCGGCCACGCTACGTAGACCAGAAGAGCGCGCAGCTCGGGCCCCAGTGTCTTCAGGGGGGTGAGAACTCGCGTGTACGTTTCCAACATGGACTTCTCCAGCAGCTCGTCGCGCCTATGCCGCGCCAGCATCGACTGGTACTGGAACGAGTACGGGTCCGCTGAATCATAGGGCACGCAATCGTCATCGCTGAAGTGGATCTCGAGCGTTAGACGGCGCAGGTCCGTCCCACGGCTCAAGAACTCAATAGAGGCGACCCACTCGTCCCAGATGGGTTGTTTCAGGTCCAGCAGGTACGTCGGTCCCAGCGGTGGCAGGATGATGGTGATGTGTGTGAGGCTTGAAATATACCTCTGCGGTACGCGCTTGAGGAATGAAGGCAGTGCAAGCTTGAAGTAGTTGTCGCCGAAGAAGTTGTACCCGATTATCTTCTCGAATCGGCCCGAGCAGCTGGCCATAGGAAGGATCCGGGCCTTGGGAAGGATCCGAAACTCGTTGCGCGCGTAGAAGACGTATCGCGCGACTGCTGCGAAGGCTTTACTGACGAGGAAGTATGACAGCGATGATTTGCGGCACTCGCATCTAGGGTCGAAAGCTCCGTTGTTCGTCCCTGAGCAGAAAGCCTCGCGATTGACGAACGGACGCTTTGAGCCCAACTCGTAGCAGCAGTACGTGGAGGCCCAGTCTTGTAGTCGCTCTCTCGGGCCCCAGACCAGATGAGATTTGTCGACCAGGTTGGTGTTTTGGAGAATTTGTTCTTGTAGTTCGAGAGGAAGGTCCAAGAAGTGGAACGGGGGAAAATGTAACTTTTTCGTCAGACTGAGCGCTGAATCACGGGCGAGTGACCTCGCCTCGATTTTCTCCAGATGGGTGCCGAGATTGATTGCGGCGTCTTGAAGCACAGGCAACTTGCGCAGCGGGTCGAGAATGGCATTTGCGGTTTGAGAGTCGGCAGGCTCCGCTGTAAGGTAGAGCTTGAGCTGGTGTGGGCGTGTATTGGAAGCCAGGCGAGCACAAGTTCGCTGCCAACGAGCCAAGGTGATCTTGTCAGTCTGACTCACGCAACCGAGTGGCCTCTTGTGGGTGCCCTCGGAGAGGCGTTGGAGAGCATTCCAGAAGTAATCGCTTCGGGGCCTGGGCCATACGCCGCATTCGCCATAATTCCAGTCGATCTTGGAGCAGAAGGGGGTGAGGCACTTGCAAGGACGTAGGCTCACGATAAGCACCCTCAGCTCTCTCAGTGCTGTATCGCCAAGCTTTTCTAGAGGTCTTAGGCCGTCGGGTCCCAGTAGACTTACGGCAAAGATGTTATGCGCGTACAACCTCGCCTGGACTTCGTTCTGGATGAGGCGGCAGCCCACTCTCAAGAGCCCGACAGGGAACGACTCTTCAAAGAAGGGTGATCGGTCATGGCCATGGTAATCATACTCAGCCAAAGACTCGGGTACCTCGTTCAAGGGCTGGCCTTCGGGGTCTGTCCAGGCTCCTTCCTTAATAGTCCAGAAGTTGAGGTCGATGAACTTGTCGCCACCTATGTTGGCCTCATCGTAGATCTGCTCACGAAGGCATTGCGGTAGGTCGAGAAATGTGGTTCTTGGGGGACTAATTTGGACAGGCGGTTCTTTTGCATCTGGGCTTGGTGAGCCGAGAATGTCAAAGTAGTCTGTCATGCTGTTTTGGTGCAGACAGCAGGGAGAGCGGGAGGGAGAAAGCGACGAAGTCGCAGCAGGATCCGCCATGATCCACGAAGGTATGCGTTAGTTCCACATCAGGTGGCTCATCACTAAGGTTGAAGAGAATGTAAAGGACGCCAGAGAAGTGCAGAGGCGGATTGAGAAATAAGATAAAGTGGAAGTGAGAGTTTGAAAGGATGAGGTTCTGCAGGCAACTCCAGAGGAAGTTGCAAACGGCCGCCGACATTACATAAGCGATGACCGTATGGGCTCCTGCAGTCTCAACACTTTGCCAGCTTCCCAGGCAACTGGTCCAACTCGGGGAACGAGGCAGCATTGGTCATTTTGCGTAGAATACATACCCTGGAAAGCCTAAGGCGCTTCATGTGATCTTGATCATTGACCTGTGACAAAGTCCACGTTCAAAGGGTTCTCCGAGACACTTTGACGACTTACAGATCTACGGGGGCAACGAATTACCAGCAGCAGGAAGATTCAAAGTCGCCAGCTGCGGTGCACTCTGTGGATATTTCCTGTCAGGGTGGGTGTTGGAGAGCCCCGCCGAGTGGCCATCGCAAGCAAGCAATCCACGACGGGTACATGTCACTGACAGTTAGTCTCCCTCCGCTGAATCCGGCCCAGGATTACACTCATTACTTTCACTGGATCTCATTCAATTCAAGCGAAAATTGTGGAACGAACAGGTAAATGGAGATATCAAATTTGAATTGATCTACTCAGACATGGCGTTCTATTTGCAAGAGACAAAAGCACTACCAACCTACGATGACGAAAAATAATGGTACACCATTCAGGCGTCTTACCTCCAAGCGCGATAGTTAGGGGGATAGATGGGGTTCCAGGCGCCGGAAGGCTGAGGGATCCAGCCCATAATGTTGCGGTTGCCCCAGTACTGCTGCTGCGGGTTGATGCGGTACTGGCCCTGGTAGAGGTTGCTGAATAGCTGGGGCCGGTGGCGTTGGTAGCTGTTCCACCAGATGTCGTCCCTGTAGCCGTCACCGGATGACGCTGGCCATGAGCTGCTAGAAGAAGGCATGATTAATGATCTTTGAATGAGGGAATTGTTAAAAGTTATTTTCTTTGCTGATTACTTCTTTCCTTTCCTTTCTCTGTGTTTACACTTGTGTAGTAGAATGCTGAGTTGGGTCGAGAAAGCTATTAGATTGAATGCTGGCTATTTATATACTGGACGAAATATTGTCGAATGAAAGCTTCTGATGTTAAGCCATTAGTCCCTGTGAGTGACATTCATCAGAAACGCGGTCACTGCAGACGCAGGCCGTCACAAATCACAAGACAACTTAGAAAGGCCTGTCATATTGCAAGGCTTCATTCAAACAGCAGTGTTTTGGTGACTGGCACTCTTCAGTCTGACTTGCTTACAAGACTGCGGCGACTGTATTCTCTGATGAAGCTTCCCGTCTTGACGTGGGTTTCCCCTTGTGTTGGTTTCTACCGCAGTTATTACTACAAGCTCACGAGCACCATGCCAGGGTGAAGGATTCTCATGGCAACCATGCAGTCATCAAAGGAGTCTCATCAACTATGCTCTACTCTACCGATCCAGTAGCCGAACGTAAATAACCACCTCGATAAATGTTCTCGTCTATCTAAGACAGTACTACAGTCTCTCTCAAAGAAGAATGCACATTACAACAACTCAAGCCAACTCGCCCACTCTGACCAACCAAGAAGTCTCCGCCTAGTTGCCTCCGATCTGGAAGTCCTTGCCAACATCGACGTATCTCTTGGCCCGGCGCTCACTAGGTGCCATACGCTTGTTGTTGTTGTTCTTGCCACCGCCGAAGAGCGAAGCCAGACCGCCGGCACGCCCTCCACCGTTTCCACCGTTTCCATTTCCGCCCGTCGCACCGGTCGCAGCGCCACCAGTGGCAGCGTTGTTGGCGTTGCCACCGCCGGCCTGGTTTGCTTGCCCGCGTCCGTTGCCCCCACGTCCGTTGCCTCCCGTCGCGGCTCCGGTGGCAGCTCCGGTGGCAGCTCCGCCATTGTTGTTTCCGGCGTTGGCACCTCCTCGGTTCTTGCCCTTGCCATTGCCTGTGTTGGCATTTCCATTTCCAGTGTTGGCATTGGTATTTCCATTGTTGTTGTTGTTACCACCGGTCGTGGCGGCCTCCTTGACCTGCTGGGCAACCTCCTTGTCGGTGGCCTGGTTGATGGCCGGGTCCGAGTCCAGGATGGCCTGGGCGATATCGGGGCCCTGCTCGGCGACGGAGGCGGCGTTCTCGTTGCCCTGGACGGCGGCGGCGAGGTCCTGCTTGTTCTGGGCGATCTGGGCCATGATGCCCTGCAGCGTCTGGGCCGACTGGATGTTGGACGGGTCGTTGTCTGCTGGCAGCGCCTTGGTGTCTGTCTGCTGGACGGCGATGCAGCCGCCGAAGTCGTTGGCGTTCTTGCAGCGGACGGTGCACACGTTTCCTTGGGATGAGCCCGTGCAGGCCATGTCATTTGGCAGGCTGACCTTGCTGTGTGACGGACTCTTGTTAGTGACTGTATACTATTGGCTGTTTCATGATGGCTGACAGAAATATCGATTGGGTGTAATATTGCCGGTCCACGAAAACACGCAGAAACTCACATTTGCATCATTCCATTGCCATTGGCATTACCCTGCTGAACATCCAGTGGAGTTTGTCCAGTCGTACCGAGGGCGTTTGACGTGGGGTCCAGGTCGCAAGTGAATGGACCTTGACCTGTCTCGTTGACCGCGTTGATAGTCATGGTCACCGTGCTGCCCTTGGTCACTTGAGTGACCTGGTCCGCTGCCAGAGCATTCTCGGTATTCTCTCCAATATCGATGTTGCCTCCGGCCATGGTACGGCCACACTCGTTGACGACATTGGCGCTCAACTCGGCGGCAGAGATGAAGTTGGCGTCGGCGGGGTTTTTAGGGTCCACTGTGGCTGGTTAGCTTGGACTCATATATGTATGCTGGGGGATCATTGGTGATGTCAAACCTTGAAGACCGGTACTGGTTCCAGAGTCACCGACTGCCTTGACGATAACGCCCTGGGCGTTGGCCACAGCCAGCATGGCCGAGGTGAAGAGGGCTCGAGTTGCTGAACGCATCTTGTTCTGCCTGCTTCCCTATACCTCCCAAAGAAAGAAAGAAAAAATTATAATGGAACAAATGAATGATATTTCTCAAAATAAAAACTCGGCGTTCGAAGAAGAAGAATATCAGACCTGCTGGTGAAGTTTGAACAGACAGAATGGAAAAATGAGAGAAGGGAAAAAAACCGAATGAGAGCCAGTTGATGAGTTCGATGGTGCGCGCGCTCTCTTTCACCCCATGATTGACAGCGGCAGCCACGCCGCTTTTGCGATTTTGGGATGATCAAAAATGCAGGCATACCAACGCGCCAAGTGACACAGGCATGGATTGCTGCAAAAGGCTGTGTACATCGTATCCACGATGCCTTGATAGTCTGCTACGGCTGCCGTCGCAAGTGAGCCGCAAGTCGAAACCCCTGAGTGGGGCGTGGGTAGGGCGGCAGGGGCCAACGCGGGAGCGCCAAGGGGTGGGAGGGAGGTGTAAGTGGATATAGGGCTGCACAGGCGAGCCGCTCTGAAAGTTAGGCGAGCGCAGCCGCCCACGGTTCGTTTGTGGGAAAGCTTGTGTGCAGGGTGCGCTGACAGAGTCAATGACAGAGTCAGAAACGAACCTGAATCCGGCATTGAGACGAGATGAAATCATGCCAGTGGGTTCGTTTTGGTTTTGGCCTGTTCCTGTCCTCCTGTCGCGGACATTTCTCGGCTACCACCCTCCCTACACGTATTTCCGCCTGTCCGTCCAGGACACCCATGGCGAACATCGCTGCCACCCGCCGGCGGGAAGGGAAAATCATGATCTGTCGTTGTAAACACTCTTGCCAATCCCAAGGCCGATCGCCGGTGCTTGACTGCCCTGGGCGGCCCTATAAGCCTCGCACCCCTGGACGGAGCATTTTGTGTAAACAGGTGATTATCTGCGATGTGAGACAGGGGAGCCTCGGTTCCAGACAATCCACACATCTCCTACCATACTGCATGCACACATATACCCTAGCCAAGGCAACGCTACAGCCAGCAACACATCCTGTATGCCGGCAGATACCGAACTCGGTTCCCAATAGGTGGATACGAAACCCCCTAGTCCTGTCTCGCCATACAGAATAGAGTTGACTTGTAAGCTTCCTGGGAACCTCGTCTTGGCGAGACGACGCAACAATTACTCCGTGAGCGAGTTGAGCAGTATCCACCCATCCATTCAATGCGATCAGTGCATTGTCTCCATACCACTGCGTTGCCAGATTGGCCACCGAAATCCTCAGATGCCGTCGGGCTTCCATCCTGAGTGCCTCCTTCAGTGGGGCGGTTTCTCTTTCCCGTACTCGTCTGATCCGAGAACTAGTTTCGTCTTGTCACCTGGTCTTGGCGTCTCGTCGGAGCAGCTGTCTACACGGATCTCAACTTCGTCTGAAGGGCCGATGACGCGCTATCTGATCCAAAAGCCCGCAGACGGTCCGTTACCAAACTCGGCTGTCCACTCACTGCTGTGCATGCAGCTTTGTATACAACGAAATTTGCAGGAAGAGAAACAACACGCGTCAAGGTAGATGGGATATATACGCGGACTGTGCCAGGCGTATATGTCCGGACTGTCGGCTGTTGTACATGCCTTTCGTAGATACGGGGAAGCTTGGGGAAATATTAGGTACCCGCAGCGTTGTCCCCGTGTTGGTTAGCATGGCGGATTGGGAAACATCAGACATGAATTGTTGTTACTCGTTATTTCCGTGCCCCAATTCCGATGCTCGGTCAAGCTCGACATCGGGTCTGTGGCATCTTTGGCCGCGTAACATCGATCCTCAATTGCCTCATTCGCTCAAATGGAACTTGACTGAGACCATGGGGAGAATTACCTGCAGCCACTCGCTGTTTTCTACCACCCAAGGTATCTTTTGACGCTTCCCCGAAGCCACTCGATGACAAAAAAAAGCAAATCGCACGTGAAGATATACGAAACCGCTGTTTAACACACGCCAGCTCTCGTACACTCGGGCCTGATCCATTTTTCTTTGCCTGGTTGTGGATCACTAAGTAAGCAGTACTCGAGAGTGTTCACCTTGCACAGTCCTCTTTGCTCGTCTGATCATGAATCTATTTTTGTGAGCGGCCGTAGCAATGGTCATCGCCAGTCAGTCTACTACTATTCTCCACAACGCCGTGCAGAGTCAGTCTCCTCGTGAATCTCATCCGATCGAGAACAAATCATCAATCCTTCTCCGCTTCGCCGGCGGCGGAGATGGGGTACCCAGCTCCACACTAGCTTCATGTTGTTCCACGGGGGAAGAGCCGTCCGGATCACTCTCCAGTTTCCAAAAGCGGCCACGGATACGGTCAAGGTCAAGCTCGACCAGGTTGCTTGGTCCGCACGACGTCAGGGGGACGCCGAAGAGCAAGCTCCATTCGTAGACATCGTCAATAGCGTGCTTCTTCAGGATCCTCTCCGATCTTCTAGCGCGGGAGGTCAGATTGGGGCGCATGCGGAGCACCAGGATTGCCTCCCGGCCGTTGCACACCATCTCTGCGACCTCGAGGATGTGTCTGCCGTTTGGAATGGGTATCGGCTCTCCTCCGGAGCTTGGGAGATACTCCATGGCAAGGTCCCAGACGTCGTATGAGTCCTGCACCGGGACGACCTTCCTGGGGGCTTGTCTCTCCTGAGGATGAACGTGGAAGGGACTGGCGATGATCCTGAACTTCCTCTTGGCCCCGTCGATATCTATGTCGACCTTGCAGTGCCGCTCTGTGCCGTTTTGCTATTGGTTGCAGTCCGTCCAAGTCAGTCTCTGAGATCGACTGGGTTCGATTCTTCTCATGGCGACGACTCTAAGGGCAAGAGAGAGATGGAGAAAGGACCTACTTTGCAAAACAAAAGCTCACCGCTTTCTGCCGCCCACTCTCCTCCATCATCTGTGGTTGTCCGGGTTTGTAAGGCAAGAGCCGCGCCGATGTCGAAGAATTCTTCAATATCCATTGCTGTGGCATGACAGCATGCCGCCCCCTCCGCGATGCTCCATTTGCTGGTGGGAAAAGCGTTAGTCAGAACTGTAGAGGCATGGAGGAGAAGAGCGACCCTCAACACAAGGGAACACGCACGGGGCTAGTACGACGTCCAGCTGCTTCGCAACGACAACGCAGGTCACATCGAAGCCTTGATCACAAAGCTTGTGGCACACCCCCTCTATCTCACTCCTCAGGTTCTGGCTGTTCGCGCTTCCTCCCGTGAGCAGTACTTTGAGTCTTCTCCCGGTTCTTGCCACGCGTCTGATATTCTGGGTTGCCAAGTTGATGACTTCCCGGAAGGCCGACTCCCACTGCTGCTTGAGTTGCTCGGCTGTGATGGAGACGGTGTATGATGCCCTGGAGTCGTTGTAGTAGTTCACCAAGTCGGCATGGAGTCGGTGCGGGTTGTTAAAATTGATCCTTGCCTTCTGGTTGAAGAATCCGTCCAGGAGTTTCGACCTTATCACGTGGCGCCTGTTCTGAGGGAACCTCTTTGAGTTCTTGGCCATGGCCTTGTCGATGCAGTGACCGATGCCGATCTCCCATAGCTCGTAGCCTCCTCGGACTCCTGTGTTCATCGTCAGAAGCCACTTAGTGAGTGTGTTCAGGATGGCATGTTCAAGCTTACCGAAATCGCTTCCTGGCGGAGCGTGGAATCTGGGCCTGCCGTCAGCAGAGCCCCAATGTAGCTGGGTGTCAGAGCCTCCCTGGTTCAGGAACTATTAGCCTCATAGCAATACTGTGATTAGGGTTTCCGATAACTCGGATAAGTACCATGGAGTGTCCACCAAAGTCAAGGACCATCAACTCATTGCAGCCTCTCAGTTCCCGAGGGTATTTGGAGATGAGATACTGAGCCTGGCACTGGGCCTCGAGAGCAAATGTCGTCTCAACAGATGGTGTAGCCACTGTCTGGTCAAATATGGGGCCCAGGTACTCTTGGATGGGCCTCTCGCGCCTTGACCAAGTCTGAGGAATGCACAACGCAAGCGAGCAAAGCTTGACACCGGCTACTTCGCACTGGCTGAGGATGCGCTGAACGACCTGCTTGCTTCTCGTTGGTTTGATGTCAGCGCTTGCAGTAGTAATCAATACGCATAAAGGGAAGTCGATCATGTAATTCTGCAGCTAGTGGTGAAATCACGATATAGTAAGAATGGTTGTTGAGGTTGGAAAGATGGAATCGGGAATTGGGGCTATGAGTTTAAGTCCGGGGTAGGGATCGGAGACGCCGTACAAGAAGTTCAACAGGATTTCATCCAGTGCATCGTTGAAATCTTGTCTCTCAATTTCAGAAGGCAGTGACCGGGAATGATCGTAAAGAGCTTTCGTGAACGGATGCCCGTCATCATCTTGAGTGCGGAAGTAAGGGATGGCTTTGATCGAAATCGTCCTCTTTTGGACTTGAGAATCTGCATCGTAGCCAACATGATAGGGAGGGCCATCAAACGGGCAGCACTTTGATGGCCATTCACCCCGCGTGGTTCGTCTGTCCCGGTCGTCATCTTCCCGGAAGTCTTGAATGCGGAGAGTTCTGCTCAAATTTCGTTTCCCAGTGGTCTTGTTGACTTCCACAACTGCTATTACGGCACGTGTGCCAGTACTGCCAGGATCAATCGCGGCATATCTAAGGACACAAAGCTGTAAGCTCGCCGTGGGACAAGCCGCTTCTTCGGCTTACTTACCCTTCTAGTAGAACAGGTTCTAGCTCTCCAGAACCTGAATGCGGCACCTCCAATCGCTCGGGATGAACGCTTATTTGCTCATGTCTCCTGTCCTGGATGTCCAGCAATGAGCGGAGAACAAAATTGCTTGAAGAAGCCATAACGGCCTGAGAAGGAGCAAAGATGAAGAGGACACAGATCGATGCAATCTAGACGAGGACACCAACAGTGTCAATATCCTCCGCGAAAGGAATCCTCAAGGTGACAATGCGCAATTGACAACCCATGCAGTGGACCAAATATGCCCAGGCTCTTGCAAATCATGCCGTTTGCTGCCAGGAGTCCAGCCTCCAACAGGCTGCAGCTGGGTCAAAGGAGCCCCAAGACAAATTCAAACAGAAAGCTACGTACCTGGCGCACTTATCCGTCTGCTACTGGAGAAAGGATTGGCTGAAGCCTGCATGCTAGCAAGGACTTTCTGTGGCTCACTGTCTGATTAGTCAACATGGCACGCACTCCGCAACTTGAATGCTTGACCAAGCAAACGTGCAGAGTACCCATCTGCTTCCTCGCCTTCACATACACTCAGGTCCCCGGGAAGCCCACCGACATGTTCTCCAGATTTGAATCCAAGGCCTCCATCACTCAAATATCCTGAACTCGCATGTAATTGCGGTTATAACTGCCAGACTCAATCGAATCATTGACGCTCGAGAAATGGCTGACCCGCACATTTCAGCTCGAACGAAGTCCAAACGAAAACGAGAGTCTGCACCCCTTGAGCCCGAAGAAGTAACGGAAGAGATCTTGGACGAGCTCAAGAGGTCAAGGAAAGGCATCGACAAGAAGCTCGCAAAGTACAACGATGCTTTTATGCAAATTCAAGTCAGAGAAAGACGGCAATTTATCGAAAAGTGCGCGACACGCATTCGAAGCCTCGACGACAGCGTGCGGCCAATTGTTGTTGTACAACTACTTTCCAGCGAGGACTTCGCCGTGGAGATGAACTTTTCGGAATTACACACATCGAGCTCGAAATCTCAATCTCTGTTGACATGGAGCTGCACGGACGATACATTATCCGAATCTTCGTGGAAGACAGGTGAGTCCTCAGAATTTGGTGATAAGGGAAACATTTGACCCGGTCATCCTCAAATGCTGATGATGGATTTCTATGACACAGTTCTCCAGCAATGCGCTGAAGATTCCCCTACGTCTTCGTCAAGAGCCACTCGAGCATCAAGCAAAGGCTCTGCTCCGCCTACACTGTCATCAACTCCCACCAAAGAGCCACCGGGTTACTCGACATCGATGGGATCGTCCAAGACTGGCATGGCCACGGGCGTGGTAACAGGATACGAGAAAGATGATGAGAATCCTACGGCTTCCTCAGATGTCACAATCTCAAAGCACGGGAAGGCGAGAATTCAGAAGAGTTCTGCCGCTTCTCTAAAACATGAATCACCATCGATCAGGGAACGACGAGCACCTGTCGTTCGAGAAACATGGCGGAAGAAGAAAGGAACTCCTCCTTGGAGCCAACAAGAGTGTGACACCCTCAGGAAACTTTGCTACGCCAAGGATGAGCCTCCCTACCATCTTACCCTAAGATCACCCTTCTGGAAAAAGGTATTACCTCGACTGCCTGGGCGCACCAAAAGCGCCTGTTTCATGAAGTGGAAGGAGATCAGGCGTAAAGAGCGCGAGAGGAAGGCAACTGACAGTCCTGGAATGCCGGCTAGTGGTGGTGTGAGCGGGCGTTGGTGGTCAGATGAAGAGCTGAGGAAGCTTGCTCAGTGTTGTTCGCAGGAGCCCCGAACCGCTGATGATTGGGCCAAGATCGCCGCGCAAATACCCGGGCGTACGAGCAATGCTTGTGAGCAGCAATACCGGAAGAGGATCAGGGGTGTAAACCTCGAGATCGTGGATGAGACTCGTCCTGAAGAGGTCTTGCCGATTCCTGCAGCGGATGAGGAGTCGGTGCAGGGAAACTTGACAACTCGGGAAGGAGATGGTGACGACTGGGAGAGTCCGGATTGAGAGAATACGGCAGTGCTGTGAGGTATATGGGTGATGACTTGGAGAAAATGAGGTCTCTACACTGGGAGGTCCTCGAATTATCCCTCTCACAGATTATGATCTTGGGTGGTGCCCAAGACATACGGCGACTACAGTTCCAGTCCGGGTAGAAGTTGACTTCCGTCATCACTGTTGACGAGTCATCGAATTTCGTCGTTTTCTTCAGATGTATCACAAACACGATCTTGTAGACTCTTTTCTCATTTCAGATGTCCAATGAGGGCAAGTATTGAGGATTTCCTGGAGGTCATGACCGCGTGATGTAATTCCATATGCCATCTGCTCTGGCATACACCTGATATTATCCTCGCAAAGATGCTTCGAGCGCAATTATCTTGGCTATATTATTAGCCTCATCTGCAAGCAAAATGTAACGTCAATGGAGCCCTGCGTCGTATATCATTATTCTGGATGTGGCGGAACCAGACATTGTTGGCTGGTTCATTCAGTCACGAGCAGATTTTCAGAGCAATTTCGTACTGTCAAAGTCCGTGAGCTGTCAATCACCTACCATTGTGCGTGAAAATATGATTGTCAAGCCAGAGAATTTCCAAAAACATGCGGGATCTATCTCACCGTTTTAGCTCACGAATTGGGCAATGGGAATGGAGAAGAGCGAAACGAGCGCTACACATGCCCAGCATGATGACAGGGAAACAGTTCTAAGCTTCCATTTGGTACATCCCAATTATTCCATCGCCAATCACGCTGGTTCGAGTGAGCACAGCCCCCTCTTCACAATGACTTCGTGAATAGAATGGAAACCTGCAGTCCAATTGTAGCTTGAGGTGGAGTCGGAAGCAGATATGAGAAGCTGTGAACTGGTAGATATGAGGCAGCCACAGGCATCTATGTTTTCCCATTGAAAGACATCAATTCTGACACAAAACGAAATAGCTCCAATCTCATGGGGAACACAAGATCAACGAGGAGAAGTGGCAACTGGAAGATATGAAGTGAATTCATAGTTCAGTGAGCTGGGCTTTACATCGTGAATAGAGAAAAGTCGCGCATTTTGGCACAAAAGTTTGAAGAGAAGAGAGAATTGAACTACGCTACGTCAAAGCTAAACTAGGTATCTGATATGCTGGCTTCCTTCCTTCCCAAAAACTTTACATGCAGGCCGCTTTCACACATTACAATTTGGTCGTAAAAATGGACACATAACACGCATCGTCATGTCCGTCATCAAGTCACCCTCGACATCACAACTCCAGCGCTCCAGAGGCCCAGCATTTGCCAACCCAACAAGCGAGCAACGACTCTCTGGACTGCGGGCTCATGCACGCGGCAACGCGGGATAAATCCAGTCTGCCCTCCGCGCTCTCAACAGCCACGACACGGCCCTTCCCGTCCTTCCACTCATACCCCTTGCTCCTCCCGCCCAGCCCCAGCGCGCCCCGCCTCTTCTCGACCGAGAACATGAGCCGCCGGTTCCACTCGAACTCGGGCTGGTAGCCGTACCGGGCCGACAGCTTGGACTCGCTCTGGGCCTCGCGCTCGCGCTCGCTCTTGCGCGTCATGTACCAGAACTTGCACCCGCTCTTGCGCATGAACCCCTTCCCCATGCCGAGGAACCCGCCGCCCTCGAAGCGGATGAAGCCCCTCCTCCCGCCGTGGTCGTGGTTCGGGTCGCGGTGCATCTCGACGCGCCACGACGGGCCGAACCCCAACCCCGGGACGCCGAACCCGCCGATCAGCTGCATCACCTGCAGCAGGTACAGCGTGTGCTCCTCCTCGTAGCGGAGGAAGCGGCCCGAGTTGCGGTGGTCGCGGCTGAAGGCCAGGGTGCGGCTCTCGAGGTGGTCCAGTTGCCTGATGCGCAGTTGGTATGGGCGGCCCGTTTTGCTGAGCCGGTTGTCGAGTTGGTATGTGGGCGTCTGTGGCGAGGAGCCCGAGGATGAGTAGATGAGTGGCGAGTGCATGAGGAAGGTTGCCGCGGTGGGATCATGCCGTGAGTAGCCAGGCGGGATGGCTGGCCTCGGATGAAGCGGTACAGGCTCCGGGATGAACTCTTCTTGCGTGGGAGAATAGGCTGGTGACCGAGGCTCCGGAAAGTCATACGGTGATGGTGACGGAACTGTGAGGAAGTTGCCGGATGAGACCGGCTGTGCCGTCGACGGGCGGACGGGCGACATGGGCGACATGGGCGATGCCGGAGAGAGCGGTCCTCTTGAGTTGCGTGATGCTCCGCTGACGGCATCTAGAAGAGTATGGTCCATGCCAATGATGGACAATGGCCCGCCAGAAGATGTCGAAGGCCTGCGGCTGTGATGATTCATGGCCGACTCATCGACGGTTGACATGGAGAATGGCCTCACGAAACTCCCCCGTGGCCGGACCGAACGCGGTCGCGGACTCTCTGAATCCTCTCTCGGCGGCGCCCATGTTACTCGCGGTGGGGGCGTGAACCCCCACTGCAGAGCCTCATTATATGAGGGGAGCTGAGGCGGACTTGATGATTCTACAGCTGCAGTCATCTCATTCCGCACCGTTGTGTGGGTTTCTTTTTGCTTTCTTGGTTAGTTAGTGAACCAGATTGTTGTTGTTGTCAAATTCACTTCAAATACAATCGAAGACGCGAACACGTTACATCGCCCAGCGAGATCGAGATATTACCAGCAACAGCAGGGACGAAAAGGAGGATCACCCTGGTCAGGGGCACACGTGGTCAGTAATTGCAGCCTTATATTGCGGCTTCATGCAAAGCGTCGAGAACATCCAAAGTTACGCACTGCGCCTCAGAATACAGTTTTGCGGCTGCTCATAGGTGACTGCGGGCGCCAAGAATGCACCCCAGGTTTCATGAACGTGTCTGTGTTCAGGCATTAGACAAGCGCACCCCAGGCAAATTGTGTGGCTGCTCGCGTTCGCTGACCAAGCTCTTGGCGGCGCAGGTGGGCTGAGGACCGCAGGGCTCCGACGTGTCCGAGTATAAGGGGGCGCATGAGGCCGAGGCGAATAAGGGGCTCTTCATCCCAGCGAGAACCAGCCTTGGTGATGTGCGAACTCACGCCATTTGCCCAGGGAAACAGACCACAGGCAACCGCGTGAGGTATGACGACACCTGGGCGCGTTCTGGTCACTGACACGACTGGTCACCCAATGGTCACCCGGAAATTTCGACGGCGGCCCGAAACTCACTAAGAATAAGTGCGGTAATGCAGACCTTGCCGGGAGAGCGAGACGAGCCGCACTGATGGGCGGGCCCGCATACCGATGCAAAGTCCGTATCGGAGTTAAAACTACCCAGAAAGGTAATGCACCTCCGGGCGTCCAGCGGCTCTTGGCGTATTGCCGCTATCACCGTTAGTTGGAGATGACGTCCCGAACAAGCCGGTGAATAAGAATGGACGATTGAGATGACCGAGATTATGTGACAGATCCTTTTTGAGAAGATCATCAAGAGCGTCAAAGGTCAACACCATACTTCAGAAGGCAAACAGACCAGCACAACCATGTCGACGAGGACCCCAATTATCACTCTCGAGGAACACTTCCTCTCCACGGTTGCGGAGAACAACCAAACCAACAAAGATGAGATGTTTAAGCAAATCCCAGGCCTCTGGGACAAGTTCACTGAGCTCGGGCCTCTTCGCCTAGATGCCATGGATGCCGGCCATGTGACCCTCCAGGTGATCTCCCACGGACCTGGAGACCTGACTCCAGACCAGTGTCGGGAGGCCAACGCCCAGCTCGCCCAGGCGGTCCAGACCCACCCCGGACGCTTCGCAGGCTTTGCCGTGCTGCCAATGGAGCATCCGGCAGAGGCTGCGACAGAACTGCGGCGCACTTGCACCGAGACCAAGTTCCTGGGCGCTCTTGTTGACAGCCACACCGAAGCGGGGACTTACTACGAGGGCCCAGAGTACGATGTCCTGTGGAAGGCTGCATCCGAGCTGGATGTGCCAATTTACATCCACCCAACGTGGCCTTCCGAAGGTCTGTTCAACACATACAGGTCAAAGGTGATTCCGGAACAGATATCTACGGCAATATCAACATTTGGGTTTGGCTGGCACAGCGACGTGGCCGTGCATGTGCTGCGACTGTATGCGGGCGGGGTGTTCGACCGGTTCCCGAGCCTCAAGATCGTGATCGGCCACTTTGGTGAGATGATCCCCTTCATGCTCCAGCGCATCGAACGGATTACAGGTCGCTTCGGCAAGACGAGATCGTTCCGGCAGGTCTGGGACGAGAACTTGTGGCTGACGACGAGCGGGAACTGGGCCCTGGACCCCTTGGCCTGCATCTTGAGGAACACGAAGAAGGATAGGATCATGTACAGCGTGGACTACCCGTTTGCGAGCAATGAAGATGGGCTGAAGTGGCTGGAAGAGCTTGAAGGCAGTGGCCTAGTGAGCGAGGAGGAGCTGGAGGGAATCAAGTGGAAGAACGCAGCGAGGCTGTTGAAAGTCGATGTGAAGGCTTGAGGTGCCTTTCGATGGATCTCCGTAGTCTGATAATGTGGATAACCAAGAATGGCAGTGCCCGGCTCCCTACCCACATGGCTTTAGGAGGAAAGGGGTAGGGCATCAATGTTCCGAATAATCGCCTCTCTAGACAATGTTAATTCTCCCTCGTAGCTCTTGAAAAGGATACTTCACAGAGTTATTTCTTCCTCGTCCCCAGTTGCCTGCGCAATTCTACTTTCTTGGTGCAGAGAGCAGAGTTTGTAACTATGCAACAAGCTCTCGGGGCAAGCAATTTGCCTCTGCAGTAGGTTTATCAAGTTGAAAAGGTATTTGCTGCACGATGCATACCCTGAAAAGTGTGATTGTCATGGTTATAGCCAGACTCGACTCAACACACACGAGTTTCATCCGTGCCATGAACATGACCTATATCCTCTGGATCTGATCGCTCCAAGTTTCTGCTTCATTTAGCGATGACAAATTGACACCAGCGGATCGGGGGTACATTGAAGCGCCGAAGTGCGCCGGCCTAAGTCACGACTCATACTCTAGGACAATGGGCACCATTGCGGTATCTTTTTGCATCCGATGCATATGTGGACCACTTTGGGAAGTCAAGATTGAATATCATCAGTGACTATAAAGGCAACTGTACAGACAAGCCAGCAAGACTAAGAAGCTTAAGCTGTATACTCAAATTGTACACTGTTAATCATCATGCCTTCTGTCAGTCTTGCTTTTGGCAAAGACATCCAACCTACACTTACGGGAAAATCCTTCTTGAGCTTTCTTACCCTCCTCGTATGTTATGGCCTAGGAAAACCCCCGTCCAAGAACCATCTAACCTGTGCTGTGAACAGTTGATTGGATATGGCACCGCTCGACTGGTTTACAACCTCTTCCTCCATCCCCTCCGCCGCTACCCGGGCCCGAAACTAGCAGCTGCTTGCGATCTGTATTATGCCTGGATGATAATCACTGGCCGACCGCACGAACACATTGCCGCACTGCATGCAAAATACGGCCCGGTAGTCCGCATCGCCCCGACCCAATTATCCTACACCGACCCCTCTGCCTGGAGAGACATATTTGGACACCGCAAACAAGGCCAAGCAGAACACCCGAAAGACCCAATCTTTCATGCCCCCTTCAGCGGTAATATCATTGGCGCCGAGCGCGACGACCATCGTCGCTTTCGACGGCTGTTATCGCATGGCTTCTCTGCGCAGGCGATGATGAACCAGCAGCCCATCATCACTCAGTACGTTGATCTTTTGATCCAGCGGCTGCATGAGAACTGTGAAGGGGGCTCGCGGAAGCTTGACATGACGAGCTGGTACAATTGGTGTACCTTTGACATCATATCCGACCTCGCCTTCGGGGAGCCCTTTGGATGCTTGCAAAACAGCAACTACCACCCGTGGGTTTCGGCGATCTTTGGCGCTGTGAAGCAGAATGCGCTGCTAGGGCTGATTGGCAGATATGTATTGCTTGCGCCCTTGCTGCAGCTGTTGATCCCGCAGTCGGTGAGAAGAAAGGCGCAGGAGCATTTGGAATTGACCCACGCAAAAGTTGACAAGAGGCTTGCGCTGCCGACGCCGAGACCGGATTTTATTGATGCCATGACAATGAAAGGAGACTTGGTTAGTATATCCAAATTCCCCCATCACCCTCCGAGAATACTCTCGACGGTGAAAGCTTCCGGCGGCTAACTACGCGCAGTCTATGAGCCGAGCGGAGATCTATGACAATGCCAACCTTCTGATCGGAGCTGGTTCTGAGACAACCGCGACCGCGCTCTCCGCCGCGACATATCTACTGGCCATGAACCCCGAGGTCCTGGCGAGGCTAGTCACTGAGGTCCGCGAATCGTTCTCGTCAGAGACCGAGATCGATTTTGTCAGCGTCCAGAAACTGGACTACATGCTGGCTGTGTTGGATGAGACTTTGCGTTTGCATCCTCCATCGCCTAACGCAAACCTCAGGCGCGTATGTGATGGCGGAGATGTAATCTGTGGCCAGTTTGTTCCTCATGGAGTCAGTTCACCACATTCCAATACAACCATGAAAGAGTTATTAATGATGATATTGATAGACGAGTATCGGTGTTTGGCACTACGCCATTTTTCGCGACGCCAAGAACTTCTCCTCTCCCGAATCCTTCGTCCCGGAACGATGGCTTGGTGATCCACGTTTTGCGAACGATAAGAAAGACGTCCTCCAACCATTCTCATATGGACCGCGTAACTGCATCGGCAAAAAGTAGGAATCCCTGAATCGAATTCTCGACTAGTCACATATTGCCCCCTTTGTTTTGCAAGCACGAACCTGTCACCTGAAACTAACCTGGTCCCAGCCTGGCTTACGTCGAGATGCGGGTCATTCTAGCAAGAGTCTTGTGGAATTTTGATCTTGTGATCGCGGAAGACTCTAAGAAATGGCAAGAGGAGGAGGAAGTCTATACGTTGTGGCTGAAGGGTGAGCTGAACTTCTATTTGACTCCCAAAAAGCAGGGGTGAGCGCCGGCGGTTATGGGCAGATGTAATTCGACAAAACTCGCCCAAAGTTAGACATCGGCTACTCGAGTCCGAGTTTCGAACTCCGATCTCGTACAAAATTCTTTTCACTTTAGAACATCAACGTTGGAACCTCAGTGGAGCGCGGTTGACCCTAGATACTAGTACACATTTAGTTAGCACATTGCCTCACAAGTTCTGATTGTCTTCGCCCTACTTTTGATCCGTATCATATGCAAACGAAACTCGTCGCTAAAGAGTACGTTCCGACGGCATTTTCATTTCGAATTGCATGCCGGGCAGCTGCACACGAATCCCCACATGCGTTGCGTCTCTGCCTGCCACTCGCTGCGGCTGAAGAGTTTGTGATCCAAATACCTCAGCGTTAGCTCCTCTCCATCTTCGATGTCTCGTATGGACATCACGACCTTGTTTCCTTCTGAAGTCTGCCTCGATCTCGAGTTTGGCTGGCATGCGTGATTGATGCGGCTGGTGGTGAGAAAAAGCCGGCCGATCCTCCAATTCAACCCACCGCCGGGGAGAGCCGTGGAGAACACATTGGTCTCGAATGTGCAGTAAAGCCTTACGATGAAATCAAGCTCCGAGTCGTTGAATTTCACACCCAAATTTCCCATCTGTGATCGGAACCAGCCGTGTGTTCCTGGTTTGATATGGGGATGTAGACCTGCGAACTGTCGACGAGCATCGATTGGCAGCCGAATATATTGACCAAGAAGCTGGATCAATACCACACTGAGCATTTCGATAGCTTCTTCCTCGTTGGCTGGTTCTTGCACTGGCTCTTGGATGGAGAGTGCAAAGGGATCGTCAAGCACAATGCTGCCGGCAGGGATGCGACGGACAGCAACTGCACCCAGCCCTTTGCCTGGTATCTCGCGTATCATGAAAGGTGGACCTGCCCATTATTGATTTTGATGAGATACGGATAAGTCTTTACGCTCTAAGTAATCGCATATCTTACCCTTGAGACTTGGAAGGTGGGGCTTCGAGCACGAGTTATCACGGAGTGGATCATCCTCTGACACTGCATCCAGGAGATGCCTAATATGAACGGGAATTTTCTCTTGATATGCATCTGTGTCGGCTCCTATAAGATTCGCGAGGAAGGAATCGTATCGAATGTCGTTTTGGAATGGATCGTCCTCCTGCAGTTCCGGCAGTAGCTGCTCTAGATGTGATGGGAAAATATCATCGTCAAGCTCCATGTTCGAGAGACAGACTCCTTGTTCTTGCGCTTGAAAGAGGTAAATGTGCGTATGTATTTGGGCGGATGTCTAGCTACACATTGACTGGGCAGAGCTCGTAAAATCCGAGTGAAACATCTCAAGCGACAATTTGAGCACTGCCAACCTTTAAATACTCGACAATCAGAATTTCCAAGCACTTTAAGTGATTCCCTTACTCATATGCTCCATTTTCATGCTGATCGTTGGATGCAACATGCATCAACTCGCCCGACCTGCAGAAACAAATCGGAAAAAATGACTCAAGATTTGAAAAGAAGACCCAGTTGCCCGTGATATGCATATTAATAATGGTAACAAGTTCCACTTGGTTTCCATGCTTTTCTGTAATGTATGACGTCAAAGTTGAAAGCTTTGTTCGTTCGTGTAATTAGTCTTGTCCCGAGTACGGACCCACAGGACCAAGAACATGATAAGCATTGCATTTGGTCTCTCTTTTTCTCGGTCTCGGAAAAAATAAGATGAACCACGAAAATGGGCATGAAGAATGAACTTGTGGTGTCATTGAGTCCTGGGAATCGCCGAGCAAAGTCTAATGGCTCATGATGAACATAATGGCTCTGGGATGTGTTTAGGACTTGCCTTCCTCTTGCGCTGTTTACCTGAGTTTTGATCATCTGCAAGCATCATGAATTCCAAAGAGCAAAAGCGAAAATTACTGCAATCTGATGATCAATCTGTGAATCAGAATGTGCGACGTGGTACTCCTTGTGGCACATAGTAAGGTCGAACAAGCTGAAACGGATTCAGACAGAACTCTTGCCGGGCTACTTAATTACCCTGACTATGTACGAGGTACCAAATGCCTCTGTATGTCTCTTTGATGATTTTTATGACGTTTTATTCGTGTAAGTGGCTGCTTCAAGCTGTTTATTATCTATTTGGTAGCAAGTAGATAGTTTTCGTCGATCCGTTGTTCTCCGCGTTAAGCAAACAACAGCTTTGACCAAATCAGCATTCGACTGTCCAAGTAAGACATGCATCAAATCGAACAAGTCATCAGGCATATGACGGTACGATGAGGACCTCACGAAAACAGCAGGATTTACCTGGTGTTGACACTCAAGCAGTGCAGATAAGCTGCTCAAAACGTTCAACAACGTCAACGCATAATCTAGCACTGCAGGCTGCTCGTACCTTGTGAAGGAATGTCAGTGTTAGGACAAATTTTGCCCCGGAGACTCGAAGAATTGAGTTCAAAAATGTGGAGAAAATTCCAATACTACTGATTTTTGCACCTCATTTTTACAGTTACCTCGCTACATGCCTGTCCCGAGGACTTCACAACAATTTCATACAACATTGATCCTGTCGACTCGCGGCTGCCTCAATCGAACGAGAAGCTGGGAAAAGACAACTCTTGAGTCGACTTGCCCCGATCACGCCACCGCGTCACTCAAAGCCTCACAGGACGGCGCTGGTAATTCGCATTCCTCCTCCCCAAGGTCGTCCCATTAATCGTCGAATTCAGGCCGCATCCTGCATTCACACACGAAGACACAGTGTGGATGTACTTGATGCGTCCACCCTCGACTCTGAAGAAGTGACTGTCCGGCATCGCCTGATCCGGGACGGTCCGGTCCAGCCCGGGGAACCCCACAAACAAATCCACGGCCCCGTACTCCTCGTCGACAATATAGCGGCGGTAAGGAATCTTGATACTGCTCGGAAGGCCGCCGATGGTGCAGGTCTCGCCGGTCGGGTTGCTCTCGCCCGTGTAGGCGCCGCCCTCGAGCCGTGCGCACGTCGGGCCCCAAGGGACCTCGACGCTGACGTTGTTAAAGCGGTCGAAGTAGGCGTCGCCGCCGGCTTTGATCACGGCGCGCGTATCTTGCTGCTCCACTGGGATGGGGTCCCAGTTCTCGATGGAGTTCCAGTAGAGATAGCCCGTGGCGTTGAAGAGCCAGTCGCCCTGGTCGGTCACAATCGACTCCATGTGCGAGATCTCGCCGTCGTCGGTGTAGAGAATCCTCGTGCCGATGACATACGGGTGATCAGGGTCGGTCACGATGAGCTCGGTGAAGGTGGCACACTGGACGGTGTCATGGATGCTTCGGTTGTGGTCGATGTTGAGGGACTGAGTCAGGATACCGGACCGAACGTCCATGGATTGACCGTTTTCCGAGTACTGGGAAATGAAGAGTCAATCATAGCCTTTAATACTAATAAAGAAAGGAACCACAGTCGATGGTCATTGCCGAGCAAGTGTCATTGCAATGAGGTCTAAACATTGAGTTGAACAAGAACATCCCATTGGAGCCCAAATTCCAGCAGCGAAAGACTTGAAGAGTTTCTCGTGATACTTACAGTTGCAACATCGATGAATGGAGGCATCTCATCGACGCTCCCAGTCGCCTGTGCGTCAACATATTGGATCGCCAATTCCTTGAGATCTTCTCGTTCACATGCCGCCGAGACGGACGTAGCAAGAGATGCTAGAAGGAAAAAGGCGTAAGAATGCATCTTGTCGTTGATCACCAAGCTACTCAAAGCTACTCAATTGAAGACCTGTGGGTGTGTGCTGCCATTTGAGTGTTTCTATCTACTTGGCTGGGAAGCTGGTATCTTTTTATAATCGTGTACCCTCCCATACCATCACTTGGCCTAGAAAAAATGTTGTTCAACCCAGGGGTTGCACTCAACACTTTCTCCTGAGGCCGCACTACCCCTCATAAGGCCCACGGAATATGAAGTTCTGCAGCATAGTCCTACTGCAGCAACTGTTCTAATGCAGTGTTTTAATATCCGGAGCGACACAGGTGCGGATCATTATATTGACGAAAATTTTCCCATGTACGTTCAGGATCGGGCGGAACAAATTTCTAATCCCCGCCCGCCGCGAGGTCTTCTTCCATAGTATTGCCTAAGTTGCTCGCCCCCCAGAAATGAGCCAGCAGCGGGGACGGCAATTCGTCGAATCAGCATTTTGCCTAGCAGCGCAATGCCAAGCATTCAACGGGCAAGCGAATTGCACAAACCAGAATTCAAAAGCACTCTCTAGCACTCTTGAGACGTTCAATGCTCTGTTTCCCCTTTGAGGTGCGTAGGACCGGTTCGGCGCGAGCCTTTCCCCACGCTCAATGCCACCAATTCTGGTAGACAGATGCCACTTCACCATATTTGCAGAGAGTGGCGAGACCAAGAATCTTATTACAGCTCTGTACTTTGCGCTTGTTACCACGCAACTGGTGACTGTGTTTGGGGTAAGCCAAGCGAGGGTGTGCAACAACAGGAGTTTGCCCTCCTGTACTGAATTCCATAGCTTACAACAAACACCATAGGGCTCCCGTCTTTCGTCTCAGAGTTATCATGCTTCACTACCTGAATAAATTGAGGCAAACTTACACGTCCGAAGAGTGTTTTTGGTTATTATTATGAGTAAGTATGGATGTAGCTAAGCTCCATTCTATCGTATAAGTTGAAATAAGAGTATCTGATTCTAAGTGTGCTTACCTGAGCTAGTGTTTCTTTGAACATGATTTCTCAAATCCTTGGAAGGAACTCAGTGGCAGGCTTTGGAGGCTCAGCCCCTCTGCGGATGTATTCGCTCTCAGCGGCTGTGCAGTATGCAATAAGGTCCTGGAGGCCAAGCGGATCCAGAAAATTGCCAAAGTCGCCACCATTCGCGAACGAGGCAATCATGGCCTTGTATGCATGAGCATCGAGCTCAGCAGCCCTGACGAGTGCGATGCAGATTCGTACGAAACAATGGTCGCGCTCCGCGTCTCCTGATGCGTGAGAGTAGCGGAACTCAGCAGTGCTCACGGGGATAACCTCGCCAAACACGTCTTCTTCATCAATTCGACGAACATTGAAGGCGCCGCGCACGTAGTAGTCCCCAACTTCACCGCCCCATTGAACGAGGAGCTGTTCTCCCAGTTCAGGAAACGAGGTTACGGACCAGATTTCTCTCAGTGTATCCTGTAGGTCCTGCTGGAGATCACTAGCTGGCACGAAAGAATGCATCAAAGGATTCGACGGACGTCGGCTACGGACGCGAGCTGCTTTGGAGTACCTAGAAATCGAGAGACACCACCAGCCATCGCGCCTAATCGTTTCGCAACATCTCCAAAGGAAGGGCTCGCAAACCATGATAAGGGTAACGAGCCGCTGGTACCCGATTAGGTCCAGATGCGCCGTCCCAACATGGACGTGAAAGCTACAAGAGCTGTTCAGGTTGATCCGCATGGTAGCGCGAAGCTGGCGGTAGACCAAAGCAACCTCATCGAACTCATCCTCTCGTAACACACGGGAGGACACTTCTACAGGGTGCTGCCAGTAGGTGTAGTTTCCGATAACGTCCTCCCTGTCCCTTGGCTGGATAGATCCATCAAAAGAAGTTTTCCAGAAATACGAGTAAGGGATCGCGTGTCCCGGCTGGAGTGTAATGCCTCGCTCTTGTGCGGCGTATAATGACGTCTTGTAGTTATGGTCTTCAACAATCGGGACAACTTTCTTCAGGTAACCCACAACTATAGGGCACATAGAATCAAGGTAATTCGGGTCATACACTCCCGTGTGATACCACCGCCGATCATGCGGATGCGAATCGGCTCCCGCTGCCTGTGGGACAATGAACTCGAACTCGACGCCAAATGTAAGGAGTCTCTGGTCAGACATGTTGAGCAATTCTTCCTAATCACTTGAAGAGGAAGGATATTGCGATGTGTGATGTTGTCCTTGACCCAGAGAGATGAGTCAAGCTATAGACTTGATGGTGGTGGACAGAAACGAGGGAGAAGAGCATGGCCCTAGGGATCACATATAGTGTGTCAATCCATAATTGGTACTGAGAGGACATTGTTTGGAGATAATGGCTTTGTTGGGGCTTATTGATTGTCTCTTTGATTGATCTTTCCCGTCATTGCTACTTTGTTATGTCTGCAACCCTATTGTGTACCGTCGGGAGCTTCTAGCTTTTGGGGATGCCTTGTGTTTCTCACAATGGCGGCTGCAGAGGTGTACCCCTTTATTGAAACAAGAACTGGTCGGCAGTTTCTGTTATGAATTGGGAGAAATCAAAGTCTGGCAGGAGCTCTTCGACATGCTCCGTGAGATCTTCGGACCCCATATTCGTGTCAACGCCCAAGATGTTACTCTGTCTCGTATGCCGATCTAAATCATTCTCATCGAAAGCTAGTGAAGTACTCAATCAGCCTCAAGCTCTATCGAAAAGCGGTCGACGGAGAGTAAGTGAGGTTACGAGCACACGTACTCATCGAATCGAAAACGCTCAAAAAGCGCAGAAGACATCTGCGAGCTTTCTGGCTCATCAGGCTGGTGCGCCCGATGATCCCTAGACTGTCCAGACTGTCATTGAGCAGGGTTATAACCTCTTCTTTGTTGATGCCAACCCCCACTGCATTGTGCTTAAGACTTGTGAGATAAAGGAGAAGGCCGAAGGCGTGGAGTGAAATCGTAAATGCTAAAACGTGCACAATCTGTTAGAGCATAGATGCGTGGGGTCATTTCTCAGCTATGGCACGTACTAGAATAGTTGCAAAGAAACCAGATGCCGTTTTCATCAATAAAGGTCCCTCCGAGTGAATGCAATCCATGGACAAGAGCCTGTAGATTCTTGGTAGCCTCGAAGTCGTCCCGCAGAACATTTTCGGTCGCGTCCTGGAGTATCGATGATGGAGCATTCAACGGCCAACGATTCTCAGCCTCAGCTAGAGCGATAGTTAAGACAGGAGCATCGATGAACAAAAAGGTAAAATAGTAATGTATGGAGAGAATGAGGCTCCAGCGCATCGAACGCAACGTTTCCGGTAGCCCCGATATGGTGTTGAAGTACTGCAGAACTTGCATCGGGTGGTCTAGGCCTTGGCGCCACTCATCTAATTGCATTGCAAGATCTAGCCTGGCGGTCATGACCTCTCTGGAAGAACATCGACTTCGTCCGTCAATGTTGTAATCGTACAGTATTTCAACTGCCGAGCCTTGGATTGAGTGAATAGAGCTGATTGAATGTAAATAGGAACGCTCTTGAAAATGTCATTGTGAAACTCACACTAAATTTCTGAAGAACTCATTTTGACTTTGAAGGTGCGTTGACGAGCTTGGTGACACTATGTAAAAAGCTGTGACTGAGCTTTCTGACAAGCCGAGTTTACCGCATTGCGGCGAGATTAGGAAAGGTCGACCTAAGAGGGCTGCCAGTGCTCTTCATCTATGTTTAGCCAAGTACAAGATACTAGACGTGCAATCTCTCACCTGTCTTGATTAACTATGCAATACCACACTCGTTTGTGTACTCGACGATCATCCGCGCTTTCGTAGTAGGCTGGTGAGTGGATTCCCAGCTGGAGAGCTGCCTTGACGACGAGACTGTGTGTGGTCCAACTCTCTATAGACCGCTGGTGATTTTGCTGAAAAATTGAAAGAAGTAACAAAGTCTGAACTATGAATGATATTAGCCATAAGCTGAAAATGCAGTATGAATCAGAAGAGAAGCCTACCCGTGTAAATATCTGTGCCTTGCACAATTTGCATATCCAGAAGATCCGAACATCGTCGATAGAACAACATAGGGTTGCCATCGGGCAACGTTGCAGAAGCATGAGCCATCATAATATTTACGAGAGTGTGTACCGTCCGAGGGATGGCTCTAGTTTTGTCCTTGGATAAATCTTGCCAATACTGCAGAAAGGCCACTTCATCAATGCATGGAATGACGGCGCCAACAGAGATGAAAAATCTCTTCAACAACTTCATGAGCTCATCTTCGGCGGGTAGAATGAGAGTGTGTGGCGATGATACTGGCCTGGGGCGCTTAAAGCCTGCTTGTTCCAAGTCATAATGCTCGACACCATCCCTAGCCTGATCGAGAGCATTTGAACGTGAGCGCCGAGCGAGCTGCGAAAAGCTTTGGGATACGTTTCGAAATAGGGCGTGATTGGAACTCGAGCCTGAGCTCTGCTCAGTTATTTGAAGAAAAAAGAACTGCATTCGATGACATACCGAAGAAGCCTATGTCAGAGGCTGGTGCTTCATCAAATGCGCCCGACGCCAGCGCATCTACGCCGACGGCATTGTGTTCAGTGACTGCGTTGCCGCTCTGGCCACTCTTTGATTGGCTGCCAGCAGCTACAGACGACCGACTAGATTGAGAGTCTTGGCTCATGCCCTCGGTACCTTCAGAGCTCTGTGCTCTGAGCTGAGCTTCGAGATCAGCTACTCTTCGAATGAGTGCTTTCCTTGATCTTGAAACTGTTAGTTTCATGAAGAAGTCAAGAATAGGTGCTTCTACAATTGTTTCTCGCCTCCTGAAAGCGACTCGTAGACACATTGGACATGGAGCTCCCGGCATAGAGAACAGTCCGGTCTATTGCCATCACACTGCGTTTGAGCATCGTTGATCAGCCGAGGTATTTGACTGCGGATTGAGAACATTACTCACACGGCTCTTCCTCTTTCTGCAATTTGTACAAGCTAGAGAAACACGGGGCCGTTTCATCGTAGGCCGTGCATAAAGGGACATTTGTAAATACTGACGGCTGAGGTACTTGGTGAGAAGAAAGGGATGATCATGGCCCGCTTGCAAAGGTCTTGCCGGTGAATATGCGTTGTCGTCTTGAGGACTCCACGTGATCGTGCCAATGCAGCTGGATGGATTTGGGGAAGTCGGGGCGCCCGGTAAGACTAAGTAAGTTCAGACCTAATCCGTGCTACGCTTCGCCTTTGTTACAGGGGTGGCTTGAATAAGGATAGAATAGCCCCTCATGCAGCCGAACTGAGGTAGGAAACAAACGAAAGATCCAGTTAGGGGATGCAATGAGACAAACAGAAGTATTTAATGAAATATCTCAAGAGACAGTAACACTCATTCCAGAGCGTGAAGTAGTGGAGAATTAGTGCGCAA